>JAOBYE010097005.1:0-19965 GCA_025403585.1 Parazoanthus swiftii
AAAAGGTTGAAACACGTTCTATTGGGATTTTCAACCAATCCAACCAAAACCGGTTTAAGTTGAAATGGTTGATCCCAATAGTACACGACCTAAAAGGCATATGGCTTGGCCCAAGTTAGGCTATTTATGTATTCTCTTGTTTTTACTGTTTTACAAGTTGAGCCTACAGTAAATAGACATCATCCTTACTTTTTGATTAAAAAAAACAAATGTTAGAATTAAAGCCCCTAGAGCCCTTCTCTCCCACCTCATGGATTTATCATTGATGAACTCTTCATTAATCCTGATGTTTTCTTACCTTTGATTTGTGGGCTATATGCTGGATTTTCATCATATCTAACATAAACAAAACAATTTATCATTCAATAAAATTAATTGTTAATTGCTTAGTACATAACAATCATCAGTTAGTAATTTGATCTCCTTGCAAGTTTTTACAAGTTAGTTGCATTTAATTCAGCAACAACTTATCCAAACTAGAGGACACATGAGTAATCAGAACAGCAAATGACTAATTAAAATAGAATGTTTTAGTTTGTTTTACAAATAAAAGTAGAAAATCTAAGGTACAAAGCAAAGTTGTGTTACTTTTTATTTACAATGTCAGTGACTGTGCTGGGCATTCCCCAAGTGGTTTCTCAACATAATTATACTAGAAAACCACTTATTGTTGCCCTTCAAATGATGGTAGCTGATGAATTTAACTTCTTATTTTAATTATAAATTGTTAATATCAAAAGCAAGACCTATTTCGGTATTTTTTCCAGAAATTTTGTCATGAAAGTTTGGTACATGTACTGGCCATGACCTCAAACTTATTTCAAAAATAAGCTGACACCAAACTTTGTTGACAGATTTATTTGTTCAAAACAAATGGTTGAAATTCAAGAACAATTTTAACAAGGGAAATTTCAGAAAAAAGGGCTTATTTTGTTTAAGGTATTGGCAGTTGTTAAGAACACTTGGTGTGTTGGCATAGTGATAGCTTAAAAGAATGCCATTCTTTTCTAAATTTAACTATCTTTATTTACATTGTATTTTAAGACTAAATTTTGCCAATTGCCAATTTCCCTACCTAATTTTAGGCCTGACACTAAAATGCTTAATACCCTTTTTAGACTAGCCCTCAAAAACACAATGTGCCATATCACAACCTCAAATTAAGCTTTGTCACTTTCAATTGTCACTGACCAGAAATGTCAAATTATACACTGCCTAATTATAACTCCAGACCAGACCGGCACAGAAACCATACCCTTTGACTCTCCTTCTATCTATACATATAACAGCTTCCCCTTTCCCAACAAGAAAAGGGCCAAGGATTTTATAACTCTCTAATTCAAACAACAATTGTTTATGTATTGACTGATTTTAAACTTCAACATCCTTCCGGGGAACCCCAGGCATTTGATGAAATGTTTTGCCTAGGGACTGGGAATTTATACTTTACTTACTAGGAAGTGCCTTGGGGGCTGGGAATTTTGAATCAAAGTGAGGGAGAGGGCTGGGCATTTTTTTGATATATTATATAAACTATACAGTCAAATGTTTATCATGATTTTGTTTACACATTAAGGTGAAATATGAAATGAAAAATGGCATTAAACAATTGAAAGAAACCAGAACAAATTCATTTTCTTCACATGAAAACACAAATCCTTTCACATGGCCAGACATTCAACCAGCAATCCTGTCCCTGGGCGGGAAATTTGACCAACAGCAATTTCAAAAGTTCAAATGCCCAGGGGTCACCCAGATGGGATGGTGAAGTTTTGAATTGATCGATACATTATGATTAAGTAATTATTTATTAACTATTATGTATTATACATACCATATGGATGCTTTTTAAATGCGGGAGAGATACCTTGTCTTGTTAAAATTTCTGTCACAGAAATAGAACATAGGAATTGCAACATATTGGTGAAAGCTTTGATTGGTGTGATTCTTTAATGCTGCTGGTACTCTTCAACAATAATTAGGACTCAGGTAGCAATACAAAGCTTACTGATATTTCCTTGAGTTAACCTATGGCTAATTTCAAGTGTCAATGATGACCATGCAGCACTCCTCATACACTCCTCATACAGGCAATATTTAATTATGATTTCAAGGAACTTTTCTCAAGAAACAATTAACTTTTTTCTTTTGAATCATATATTTGGCAAGATCTTTTTTGGCATTTTTTAAACAAATTTTAAATCAATATCAATGATTTTCTATGTCATAGTAAATTTCTGGTGTTTGTGGCCACATGCCATAACTCAATCAACAATTATCACCAAGGTCAAGATACACTGGAATGACAAAATAGACTCATCTATGTTCCACATTGCTGGTAGTTCTGTTAAGTAACTCAACATCCATTTGGACAAAAAAGATACAGGTCAGACCCACAAGTAGGGTTTGGGTTAGTAATAATAATTGATAAATGATTTGATCAAATATCAGTGAGAAACAACATATTTGATTAATTAAGATTTAAGGAATAAGAGTATTATGAGGCAGGTACACAAACAAAGAAACCTGGGGTATCCAGTAGTCAAATTTCGTATTCATGGTTGTCGCTGACTACAATTACCACAGACTCATTTACATAGCCTCAATGCACTCGGCTAATAAGAGGTATATATACAGTAAGATTTTGTTAACAAATATTTATAGATTTGTAAAACAAATGTCTACGATCATTTGATCATCTTCAGGATTTGCCTGCTGATGCATTTTTTAAATTAGTTACTGCATCTGCAGGGCAAAACTGAAAACATGATCAAAGTACCCACTAACCCAGCCTGGCACCGCCCACTTTGCACATGTTTCTATAGGACCAGGAATACGCAATTTCGATTTAACTCGACTGGAAGTATTCTGCAGTGAATCCCAAGCCTGGGGTCAAACCCAATAGACTTTTAAAACACTTAAAATCAGTATATATTGATATCAATTTTATCAGATTATTGATTTAGCCTTTGAAACCTTGCGGTAGATTAGAAAAAAGAAGCAGATAAAAACAGAAAGCACAGTGACACTTCCAGACAAAAAACCTTATTTAGAAAATAAAATGAGACAAATTTTCCTGTTCAAAGACACTTTTTTTAAAATCAAAGAAAACAGCCGACACAGTAACAGTGAATATTTTACACTGGTTGCATAATTTCAAAATAACTGCAATTTTTATCCTGGATACGATACGTGTATTAAAAAAATTGTCGGAAAGGATCGATGACTGTACCTGTACCTCCCAAAAACAAAACCGCAGGAAAGGTCAAATGAATCATATCAAATGATATAAAACTCACCCGTGTCAACCATTTTCATGAACTGGCTGATCGGCTGATTCAGATCAACAGCCTTGAACACCACTGGTTTGATGTTACGGTATTCAAACGATCGAATCAGCCGCACCGTTAACGTTACTCCACCATGAGCAGAATCCTCCGCCATTTTCCAATTTTCACGGGACGTCGTGAGTCATCTAACACCAAGTTCATGACGAGATAAGAAACTCTTGTCAGGGACGGACATGGGTATATCATGCGAGTACCGAGGGGGGGGAGGGGGGGTGCAACTTGTCCCAGAACTCATTATTTTTTAAAAGTTGTTTTGATAATCTCCGAAACCAAAAATGATTCGTTGCGTAGTATCATTTAGTACTGTAAATTAAAGTTACCCAGGACAGAAATAGGGGGTAAAAAATTTGTGGGATGGGAGGAGTAGCTGATGGTGCTATGGTGCCCATTTCCCCCTCTGGATGGAACTGAAATAAGTCAATATCTGGGGAAATAGACCAATTTCGATATTAAAATTCAGTCTGAGTACGGATCAAGCTAAACCGCCTTAAAACTTATAAATGGGGGAGCTACAGGCCAAATTTGGTTGTGCACGCGTTTAGGAGATAGGATTAAAAAAATATAAGAAGGCAACAAACGCTTTTCTAAGCAAGCAAGGGCCACCTCTCAGATAGCATACAAGTTGGCATTCCTCCATTAATACCTAAAAAATAATTTAAAAATCTAAAAAATTATTTTTAATTAACATACCTAAACTAAAAAGCAACTAAAAATTCCCTTGAACCCCTGATCCCTTTTCCATAAAAATTATCTGCAGAGGCCTTTTAAATTCCATATTAATGAGCACCAGGGGCAGATCCAGGATTTTCAGAATGGGAGGACCAAGCCCACAAAGGTAACTGTGCTACGAAAGATGCTTTTTCAAATGTGTTCTTTAAAATAATTCCAAAATTCCTGACAAAAGGGTATGAGGGAGGGTGGAGGTAAGCCCTGGCCCTGTTGGCCCCTCCCATAAACCTCTGACTATTTCCTTCATCTGGACCGTGAACAACCATAATCTCTTTTTATTGTTTGGGTCAAATGGATGCAAAGCAACTGTGCCTTTCAGTCACTAACTTACACAGTTTCGTTTTACATAAAAACCAGATATTTTTGCCTGGATTCATTGCTTCAGTTCAGCCTCATATCTTCTTGAGGTTGTTGGCCTGGCTTTTAAGCCAGTTTTTTTAATACACTACAAAGAATAAAGCACAGAAACTCAAAATAATTAAGAATTAATTTAATATTATTTTGCGAAAATGTTTAAGATGTTGCTTTCCACACTACCAATTTTTCAAACTCAGTTTTGACTGCGGGCTCACAAAAACACAGTACTGATGGCTCTCTGCTTAGCATTTAAATTTAAAAAATCAAACATGAATTACATATTATCCTAAGGATCTAATTAAAAATACTTTCTAGAGATAGAGTGGTTTTAATCTGACCTTGAAATGAAAACAGGAGAACTGAATGCAAACTGAATTTTGGAGTTTTGATTGGATCTGTAAACACTTGGTGACCGCATGCACCATCACATTGGATGTTGTGTTTTGATCTTGACTTCTATTTGTTGAGTGAACAAGATTCTGTAAACAGTTTCATTTTAGAGTTGTTTTTATCTTTCCTGGCATTGGCAGAGCAAACAAAAAACATGTAGTGAATGATTTTTCAAGGTCAATCAAAAATCGCTCTTTCAACTGAAATCATGGTGAAGTGAGGTTGAGGTTATATTCAATTCCAGGCTCAAGCAGTTTCTTAGATCTCTGGGAAAAGATCTGTCAATGTTATATTTTTACGAGCTTGTAGTCAAACCAAATTTGGAAAGCAGTGGTAGAAGTTGATAAATTTCAGAAAAACTAATAATTGACTTTTTAAACTTTTCCACAAACGTTAAACTGATCCATTTGTAACTCTGTGCTGGGTATTGGGTGAGGAAACAACAAGCCGTAAGATCATTGCACTGTTCTCACAAGGAATGATTTATTTATGCCATTTGTGGAGGTGTTTGCCGACTGGAGAAGAAGCAATAGGACTCTGGGTCCCTTACGAGGCTTGTCTTCAAAGTAGGGGAAGAGATCACTGACAGTCAACAACACCAGGACTAGTCTACTCCTGTCAACAAGTGTGTGAGTTCTTTGAAGTCTCCCTATGAAATGACAAGACTAGACCATTGGCTTAATGTTCTGTTCATGGACGGTGTGGCAAAAAAAAGCCCAGTCATGAAATAGCTACAGAAATTGACAGTATTAACCAAGATGCAATTAAGTGAAAGCAGGTTTTATTTACAGTAGCCCGATTTTAGCAGCTCAACTATAGGCATTTCACAACAATGTACTGCCACTCTTTCAGACCAAAATGTCAAAAATTAAATCTGTGCTAGCACTAAAACAATGACAACATCTCATGAAAAAATGTGTTCTAAAAATAACTTTGTACAAGCTTCAAACTTAATATTTAATTTTTCATTTGCTTTGCTAAAATGAAGCTAAAATATCATTTCTATTCCTACACAAACTGCTTGCACAAGTCATTTTCTTACTTGCGTACAACTGAACAGCAGTCTATACTTGAAATTTCCTCTACAGATGTACAACTCAACACTTGCTGTTTGTCATTTTACTGCAATTATTTTCAAAGCTATTGTATAAAATTTTGCCCAAATAAAACTCGCATCTATAAGCTGTAGTAATTCAAAACATTGCAGTACACCTTTGGATACAAAATATTTCTTGACCTACTATCACATACAATGGTCACAGACACTGAATAGAATTCTAAATACAATTCTCAGCTTCATTTCTTACAGTACACATTAACTTCTGCTGATCAACTTCAATGATGGAAAATACCTGGAGATAACATATTTGCACTTCTCAAAACCAAGGTAACTTTTCATCCTTAAACTGTCAAACTACCTTGAAGTCATAATTACAAGACACCCTAAATCTACATTTACAAAAGATCTGTTGATCTTACAAACAGACATCAGTAAATGACAGCAAATTAATGTTTCCGTCACCAGACCATTTTCCAGTCCTCCTCATCTGACTAACCAAGTCTGTCTAACATCACCTTGGCAACATAAAACAGTTGTAATCTAGAAGTATACGATGAAGCTTGATTTTTGCATACTTCTACAATTTGAATGAAACCTATATTAATTTCCAGTAACTGAAAGCCATTAACCAGCTTTTACTTTTCACAACTCATCTCATGTATTGCATAAACACAGTTACACAATTAACAATATTTACTATTTGATGTTATCAAATAGCTTTTCTTTCTACTTATATACTTATAAAATCAGGAATGAAACAAACTTGTTATAGACTTTTAACGTATGTACAACATGTATGAAGTCGAATGTCATAAATATGAAAGTTCTCTTAATTAAACCAAAAATATGATAGAGTCTGTCAAACTCATTCTGACTTGTGACAGTAGAGATCTTTCAGTGTTTTCAGTTCTTCTATTAGGGTTTTATTTTGATTCTCTAAAACTGCAACACGGTTTTCAAGGCACTTGACATATTCCTTCTTTTTCCGCCTGCACTCTTTTGCTGCTTCCCTGCAATGATTAAACAAAAGACAGCACTTAGCCTGAATTATTCCTAACCCCTCAGTTACATTAATACAAATGCAACATGTGGTTAGAAATCTTGAATCACACACCCCAAACATTTATTCCAGTTTACTAAAAGAGCAATGGGCAAAAGCACAGCAGCCATAAGGTCAATATATATATATATTGCAAAAATGTTCGATTCAGTTAGTTTCCAATTTTCATTGTGAAAATGCCTGATATGAAAAACAGTAAAACTCATGCTACAGCTTGAAAGAAACTGAAAGTACTCCCCGACCTATGCAAGGTCACCACCCCTGGGGGAAAGGGGCTGAAACAGAACAATTTACACTGTACTGTGCAGCAGATCTTTTCAGCCAGTTTGGCTTCGATGTTCCATAAGGTGTTGAAATGAATATATATTCCCGACCATCCAAGATAAAGGTAACCAGTACTAACAGACCCACAATAATGAATAACTCCTTTCCAGCACAATAAACACAAAAAGCTACAAGAATGGCTTCCCGCCCAAACATTCCAGCATACATTAACAGGTTAGGCCCCATGGGAAAAACTATATTTAATAGTTTCCGCTTCCAGATTAGGAACTTTTTTCTTTTCCTTCACTAATTTCTGATCACTGTTCAACCAAAAAGCAAACTCATTTTTACTTAGGAAAATTGTACAAGGGAGACAGTTGGGTTAAGAGATGTAAAAGAAATAATGGCAATGAAATACAAACAAAAATAATTATTGTTGTAAAATCTATAATCAAAAATATATTCATATGTAGAAAGATTCTTCATGTTTGTAACTCTCATTAATTTGCTATTTACACACAAAATGTCATTATGTTGCAGAGTAACAAAAATTTCAGCTACTGCTTGCGGATAATTTCATATTTTAACAGCTGAAGCCCTGACTAGTAAGACCTAACACCATGAATTCTTGTTGGTTGATCAATAAATTTATTTGAAGGTTATCTAGTACACATCTGTCCAGTTGGTTATTTGAGAAAAAGTATTCCAAAGGAATAAAAAAATACACAGTTATTCCTGATAACATACAAACCAGAACATCAATTTATTATATAATTATGGTAATCTATTTTACACAACATACCTGTTTTTCATTAGTCTCATCTCTCTTTTTCTTGAAGCCTCCTCTGCTATCTGCTGAGCATTTGGGGTTATTCCAGGTGAACTGATGACTACTCCCTGGGAAATCTGTCCTGTTCTGATATACTGCTGTTGATTTCCTGGCAATGTGTACACCTATGAAAATTCAAAAATATATTTTAATTATTGCAAGTACTTCACAATGAGTCTAGCTATTTGAATAATTTTTTATGTTAATAAGCTTTTTATACTTATTTTGTTATGAAATGACTTTTTTGCAAGTTTACATACCTGAACATCACCAGGAGTTGTGTAAATGTACTGCTGACCTTCCTGTGAAATTGAAAGGTCAAGAGAATTTATTAACAAACAGATTTTTTGAAAGGGGCTAAAGAAAGGTATAAGAGCAATGAATTTAGCTGTCATTAATATGTACAACTCAATTCCAAAAGTAATTGTTTTCTCTGGGGAAACATAGGGCATTAATTTTGAGTTTTGAACGAATTTCAGATCAATTTGCTTACCCAACAATCCTCAAATGCCCCATTTAATAAACACCAAATACCAAACTATCAGATGTACAGATAACTTTTGCCGTGAGACAAAATTGTCTGTGAATGGAGTAAAGGTCAGCATGGTACTCTTGCCTAAATATTACTTATCACCCTTTATCTTTTAATTATTATTGGCCTTTGTGCACTTATCCAGGTGTTAATTCTGTATCACAATCTAAAGCCATATATTTGTTGTTGTTTTTTTGGTGGGGGTATTCTTAGATTTAACTTGTATATTAAGTAATGATAACATTAGTAAGTCATGCTTTTATTCTCATTTTGGAGGTCTTCATACAAACTAGTAGATGTAACAAACAATTAAACAGTCTTTGAATCTGACATAATTTTTTTCATCTTGAAAGTTATTCATGTTATACACACATTTAACTCTTTCACTCACAAAAGTGTCAAATGATTAATTATTAAATTATCACTACTTGTCTCTACATATTTCATATTGTTAGTATTCATACTTCACTAACTAAATATCAATATCTATTTAGTCATATTAAACAGTATCAGTATAAGAAGGTTTCAAAATCAATCCAAAATTTAAGATAAAAATTTTTCCTTAGTTTTTAATAATAAAAGAAAAAATGTCATCTTAGAGTTTGGAAAGGATATTAAAACTGTCTTACACTGATACTGTTAGAACAAATAGATGTTTAAGAGTTTAAGAGTTAAAAAGATTTATGATACCCTGTTTACCTGCTGTTGTTGATACTGCACGACAGTTGAACCACTCTGAGCTGCCATCGGCATTGCTTGTAGTTGTACTGTTTCACCAGCCCCTGCGATTTGAATGGTCTGTGGTATTGTTACAGTTTGCGATGGCTGCTGGTAACTGATGGTGCTTGTGGTAATGGACGAGGAATCACTTCCGTCGTTACTCTGGAGTGCTGTGTCCTCTGGAATTGATTCAATTTTTGATGGGCTGTCACCTGACAAGTCACTCAAGATTTTTCTGTAAAAATGAAATAAACACACAGTTAACCATTAGCAATACAACTCTAGCAGTAAAATCAAGACCAATATGACATGGCATGATAGGCACATAAAAGCTGTTAACTGTTAAGTGTTAAAGAGGGGAAAGAAGGGTCCATTCTTTTTTAAATATGTGCCATTGATGTGAAAAACAATGTCTGTCTGTCTCATGATCAGAATTTACCTGCCAATCTGAGGATAGTACTCTCAATTAAATTCCAAATTAAAATTCTGTAGATTCATTTATTAAAAAAAAATATTATCTACCTTAATGGCCTGCTGTACCTATCAATGTTAAGTCACTAGGATAAACAATTAACATTGGGCTGGTCAAGGTGAGGCAATCTAACTTGGACAAGATCTCTTGTCCCATTCCCCACCCCAGGGTGACCAATTACTCAAGGTCAAATAAGTTACTCACTGTCTTGTTGACTGCAAAAAAAACTTGCCAGGGGTCTAATAAAATAAAATAAATTATCTTGACCATGGGCAGTAATTCACTGTTTTTGGTTCACCAGATTAAAATAAGTGCCAATTGAATACTAATAAATAAATTTAACAACCAAAACACCATGTTACCCCATCCTCATGACTCAGCATTATTTTGACTTCCCCAATCTCTAACTAAGAACAATACCATCTCAAAACAAAAGAGCGAATGAAATGAAGAATCTACTCCATTAATAATTATACATGTATATTCATGAAAATCTCAAAAAGTCATACTCCTCAGGGAGTGAGTGAGAAGCTCTGGATTAGAATATTTGTATTTACCTTCTCATTATTAAAAGGTTGTACTGGGGAAAAATTAATTTCTTGATGAATTTTGCTCAGAACACCTTTGCATTATTGACGTTTTGTTTTGCAGGGTGCAAAAATTAATAAGGATATTACTTTCATTTTTGCTGAAGGACACAGGATAACCATATCTTCCTGCAAGTTCTTGTTTGAAATTTGTAGAACCATGTTAGCTCATGTTTATAACTCAGCACTGTTTCAAGAATTCCAAACTCTACAACCAAAACAAACCAATCTTATAACAAAAGGTAGAAAAAAATGAAGAGCCTGGTCCTTTAGCAGTTGTGAGCTGTTGAAAACCTGCCAAACTAATACTCAGCAAGGAGTAAGTTGAGTAGCAATTTAGATTTTGACTAGAAATGTGTTTACCTTATCATTACAAAAAAGTTGGAATAAAGTAAAGGGGCATGCATTGGAAATTTAAGTTTGTCATTTCTTGATTAATTTTGATTAGAACACAACACCTTGATTAGAAAACAACACCTTGATTAGAACAACAACATAGGCATACAAAAATAAGGATTTCATCTGGCCTACATAAATTTTCATTTCTGCCTTGGGAGATCAGAACGTTTTCATATGAGTTTTACACACATCTAAAGCTTTGTCCCTCGTTTTATCATTTGTAGGCCCTTTTTGTTAGAATGATTATACATATGGAAACATTTCATATATTTGCAAACTGTCAATAGACAACTCTGAACATCAAACTAATCACTTCTCTCTCTGGATAGAAACTTTCCACTTGAAATTGCTTATGAAATAACGGAGATACAACTTCTGCACCCGATATTTTTTGTGGTAACGTAGAAAGAAAAGGCCAAAGGGAAAATCTAAGACTAAGAAGCAGCGATAGTTTGCCCACGGCTGCAAATTTTTGATGAACTTACTGCAGCAACAAAAACAGGAACCGAAAATATTGTGCTGATTGAATTCTGATGGTCTGCATCAAAAACTAAATCAACACATTCTCTTGAGTTTTTGATCAAGTAACTTTGAGTGTAAATAAATGACCAACGGTCACGACTTTTCGGAATTTGAACAGTTCAAACCTTCCCAAAAATGTTATTTTTCTTGCACCGAAAGATTCAAAGATACCGTATGATACATCTTGTTGCTCAATATCTGCAACAGACCTTTTAAACAGAGATCGGATTGAATTGTTACCTTTTCTCAAATTCTACTCTTTTGCCTTTGATTATGGGCAGCTAGTTGCGGATACGAAACTGCACTGGAATTGAGCACGTCAAAATCGTCATTCACTCTGACAATGAACGACGAATAAAACGTTCTGGCGTTATATCGCGCGTCAGCATAGATCGTTGAAGATCGGTGTTAAAATACATAGGTTATATGACTGAGCTAAGAACGTTGCCGATGCGTTGGAGTAAGAAAACAGTTGACAAGCAATGAGCCTTCTTTCAACACGGAATTAACGCCAGTGAGCGACTGTAACGACTATAACGATAATATCGACCGACCTGTATGAAGGTCTCCGCGACAAGATGTCTCTTCTCTTCTTGCTCATCGAATCCTCGTCCACAACACCCGTTCCATCGACATCGGCTCCTTCCACATTCTGAACGGACTGAAGCTGAATTTGCTGTGGGTGTTGGAATGACGTTTGAATCTGCTGTACTGCAGACTGGGGGGTTTGGATGACCGACTGTTGGTTGCTTTGAATTACAGACTGGGCTTGGATAGACTGGCTGCCTTGCATGACTGTCGAAGTTTGCTGCGGTGAATTTTGTTGCATGACCGCCGATTGCCCTTGTTGGACAGTCTGTTGTGAAACTGTTCCATTTTCTAGGTCGTTAGCCTGCTCTTCCATTTGGTCCATTGGAAACTTTGTTTTCTTTTGCTTAGTACAAGGAAAGAGATGTGGCCAGGGGAGTTTGGTTCGTGGATCGTTCGAGGAAAACTGTGAGAAAAGAGGGAAACGAACAACATATTGAAACTAAACCCAAGACAAAGGAAATCGGCAAGGAGTATACTGAATCAAGGCGCTGAAAGTTCCAAATCGCTGTGAAAATAAATTCTTTTCTTCAATGTTGGAGCATTCGAACTAAAAGAAAGAGAAAACGAAACTTATTGCTACGTCACTTCTACGTCACCTTATTTCTTACGCAGCCAGTGTTCGTTGTATATTTCTTGCTTGAGCACTCCTCTCTCGTTTGGAAGACTCGGTTCGTCTCTCGTTCAGTCGCGTCACCGCCGCGTCACAATTCCCACCAGTTCATGTTTGGGGGAGCCCAGCCCTGATTTTCCTGAACGTCATAATTACGTCAGACCCTTGACATGCGACAGGTTTCCGTGCCAAATATGGAAAGAACACAATGACCGAAGAGCATTTGTCGATACAGACGTCATCGCAGATGCGTCATCGCTTTTATTAATAATTTTCCACTCGTCCGCGATTGGCCGCTACTTTAAATGTTTTAATTTCGTGATTTGGAGCATAAATCATTTTATACTATTTTTAAAAAAGAAAGTTTCGAATAGTTTTAGCAGCAAAAGTGCGCTTCCAAAGTACAAAGTTCCGCAGTGAATGAGATGGTGGAAATCATTTTTCATCGTTTCCTTATTAAACTCGGGAAAGCACAGTGTTGCTTTTTCTTGTAAGAATCTCCAGTACGTGACTCGTGACCCGCTGATATTGCATTTTCATAGCCCAATAACTTTACAATTGATCGGAGAGTGGCGATTTTTAAGAGAACTCAAAACCCTCAATAAAATGGGTACATGTACTTTCATGTCTGGATAGAAAAGCACAAATAGATGCGAAAGTTTGTCAATTCGTACTACGACAAAATAGGAAAGTTCGTACGTGTATTGGTCAATTCAAACTAGATATAGCGCACTGAAGACCTTAAACCTCAAATATTTTTAAAACCACACACTATAACTACCACCCATCTTCGCGATAGAATGGTACATAAATGAACACTATGACACACTCATTTAATAGTAAACCACTCAAATATTCCACACACTCTAAGCGGGAAGACTTCCATATTTCATGCAGCGTTTTTTCACAATCAGTCGACCGGGGATCAAATTAAGCTGAGTTGTCGTTAAAATGTCTCTTTAAAGATATCATTAGTCAAATTTTGACAAAACTGACATTTTCACTTCTGAGGCGGTCAACTATGTTCTAAAACAACGTAAGTTGCCGCGTAAGGCCTTAAGTCACAAAAAGCACTTGTACTTGATCCTGGACACACGTCTATAGTGAGTTGACTACGTTTTAAAATTCTCCTGACGTTGCAAATATTTGTGACACACTGAAAAAGCTGAACTGACGTTACGAAGCTCCATACAAGACTGAAGGCTAACGTTTTTTCAGTATTCTTTAAAAAAATCATTAGTCAATTTTAGAACAGCTTTGCCCTTTTTAACTGGAAGCAGCTTTGCGCGCAAACTCATTTCGGTAGTTATGTATCAAGAAAATTTACACAATGTTCAGTTTTTTACGTTTCAACGGCTTGATCATGCATGTGTGGAATAAAGATATAGAACGATATTTACATTCAAAAACAAATAGATAACTTACTTTCTCATCAGGTAAAAGCGATAGTATCGGCATCTTTGCGTTTCGGAAGCAGTTTTTTCCTATTTTCCTGATACTGACACAGCCTCGACACAATTGAAACGCAAGCGGACAATTTGACCAGAAGTTTCTCTTATTTAAATTCGATGATACTTGAAAGCCATGTAAGACTGTTTTACTATGCTTCCAGTGAACAACAAGCCACTTAAATACCTTCCGATATCTTCCACGTAGTTTTTATTGTGTCCGTGTACGCCCCCTCGCATCAGTATTTCACCGTGTTCCCCGGCAATTTCCAACGGTCTGAATTGATTGTTGGAAGTCAAAAAGCTTACTACTTGCAGGTGTTAACTCTTCAAGCAAGATACTTTGTCGGGTTATTCAGTCCTGACAGCGACTCAACAAGGAAATTGGCTCATATTTTATTAAATCTAATTTCGTGGTTTTGTTTTTGATAAAACCGACTATTAAAGCTGCCAAATTAAAAAAAAAACGGATACAGCGAATGACGTCAGAGAGAATGAGGTTGGAAGTTTGAAAACAAACATACCAGTTACATAAACGACTAAACTATGAAAGGAAGTCTTTCGTAAGCAAGAAACAGTGTAGAAACATACCTCAAGACATTATTCTATAGCTATGCAATTTATTCAACAAAGCACACTCAACGGAACTCGAAATTGCTTTTCGGCTTTTTCGAAGTAGTGATTCTTGATCTGGTAATCACGCAACTTGTGCTTTTGTCACGAGTTCAAGACAATCCTGTTTTTGTGGTAATTCTTTTTTTCCACGATCTTGTTCTTTGTTCTTCTGTTCAATGCGTTCTTGTTGTTCACTAATTTTCGGTAGCCCTGCCCGCTTCAGGTGGATATACTCGGCTACTAGTCCAACTTCTAATGTTATCTCTATCAGTGTATTTCTCCCTCGCACGTGGGAATTGCGTTTGTCTCCAACTTCTTCTTGACGTCCTCACTCATTTAATCCCCTAACGGTCTCCACTCTTGGGACAAACCCCTGTCGGAACTCTGTGCATAAGTTCATCAGAGTACAAAGCGTGCCTTCAGCTAGGCTGTGGTTTAACCTTACTCACTCATTCACTTGTCTGGTAAGTGGATAATGGAAAAACCCCATTGGTTCATAACTATTTGTTCCAAATGTATCTCAATTGTGTGTTGCTTGGTCATGTTTGTAAAGGGGATGACTTTTTAAAAAAACACACAGTCCGAACCATGTCATAATGACAAAAGAAAAAAATCCAAGTTAACACTGAAACATTTGCCATACCGATATTCAAGAATTTAAATAGAGCGATCGAAAACTACCTTCAATGCAATCTTTCAAAAACATCAAAATCGTGGATAAAGAGTCAGACTAGCGGCTAGCGGTAGATCCGGAACGAGGGAAAGGTGAATAATAAGACGGGGTTGAGGGTTGGAATGAAGACGGAACGAGTATGATGTTGAGATCAAGCTAGAGGGAGGGCGAGAGTGAGAGAGTGGCCAGCAAGGGTGAATGTGAAGTTGAGAATCCAACAAGGGTGAATGTGAGGGCGAGGGTGAAAGGTGGCCAACAAGGGTGAATGTGAGGGCAAGAGTGAGAGGGTGGCCAACAAGGGTGAATGTGAAGGCGAGGGTGAAATGTGGCCAACAAGGGTGAATGTGAGGGCGAGAATGAGTGGGTGGCCAGCAAGGGTGAATGTGAGGGCAAGAGTGAGAGGGTGGCCAATAAGGGTGAATGTGAGGGCGAGGGTGAAAGGTGGCCAACAAGGGTGAATGTGAGGGCGAGAATGAGTGGGTGGCCAACAAGGGCGAATGTGAGGGCAAGAGTGAGAGAGTGGCCAACAAGGGTGAGGTGGAGGGCGAGGGTAATTGTGAAGGCGAGGGTGAATGTGAGGGCGAGCCTGTGAAGTGGAGGGCGAGGGGGAAGGTAATGGTTAGGGTGGGAGAGTGCATGGGCAAGGGTAAGTGTGAGAGCGAGAGGGAGAGCAAAGATCAAGTGTGGAGGAGGTGGAGTAAGGATGAGAGCGAGAGGTAACAGAGCAAGATATGAGCGACTGTGAGAGGGAGAGTCAGAGCTGGAGCGAAGATTGGTGAGTATGAGGCTAAAGGCCTGGTCGAGATAAGGTGCGCGTGGGCGTCATAGGGATGGAAAGGCAGACCGAGAGAGAGAGTAAATGCGAAGCTGTAGGTGAGTGCGAGGACGAGATTCCGTGCAAAAGTAAGCCTGAGAGTTAAATATGAGTGTTAGAGGGAGGGCGAGGTAAGGGATAGATAGGGATTAAAGTGTGAAGATGGGAGTGATGTGGGAGGTTGTGGTTCTGTGCTAGGGTAAGCCTTGAATATATCTTGACCTCCTGTATTATTTCCGATGTCTTAAAGGAGAGATCCTGCCGCATGCTTGATAACTCCGATTTTCCTCTTGTCTGACTAAAGAACCAGAAAAGGCTGCTTGGGAGTAGATCAGCTAAACTATTGCCTTCTGCGTGGCTTCTGTGCGAATATGCCCACTTTGGAGTTCTTTTCCGTCTACTAACCGAGCCTCTGAATCAGGTACATCCCTCAAGTTTTGGCTAAATACTGTACCTAACAAAAGAGTGAAATGCACTGTTTTTGTGTAATTTCTTTTGCAATCGACTTTCACGCCAATATCTGTGTCGTCGAGCAGTTAAACATAAGCCACTGGCTTAGGAGAATGGGCAACCACTCCCAGCTGCATTGACGTTAAATGAAGTTTAGTTATAAAAGTTATAGTTTATGCTGTTAAAATGAAAGTACGTTATTTTTCCTTCTAGTTATGCATCTGACGAGTTTCATAAATGCAGATTCAGCAGCTGCTCAGAACTCATGTGAATCTCTCCAGTAATGAAATGTAACCGGCCTCAGGTCCTGGTTTTGTTTGCTCGGCAGCTTAATCTTTTCTTGGACACAGTGAAGTAAGTTGTAACGTCTATTAAGTCTGTATTGTAAGTTACAGACCGTTAAATTTCAGTCAATCAAAGCGAAGGGATTTATGTTAATGGAGCCGAAACTAATTGTAGAGTTGCACACATTTTAGGTATTCTACTGATAGTCAGTTTCTGATTTGCCTTTTTGTTTCAGCGGCATGATAGTTTTTAATGCAGTTTCAACTTACAGAACTACAAATCAAGGCTGCATTTGAAAAAGAACGTATAGAATATGTAATACCTTGCAAAAAACTTCCCGAAGATCTACCACAGAGACACTTTGGCTTCAACTACGTCCCGTAAGACTCACCCGAAAGAAATCAGTCATCCTCCTTGGCATCGCTTATCATCCGCCTCGTGCCAATGCTGCCGACAATAACAGTTTTTACAACCATGCCAATCCGTTGCTGATCCTTTTTACACACACATCCAGATTGCCTTATTGAGATTGTTGGTGATTACCAATATCTCGGACTGTTATTTTAAATGTCGATCTACGCAAATTGTCAAAGTTTTCACACGCGGTACAGGTGTTGTAGACTTGTGTCTAACTAATCTTCTAATGACGTTTCTCGCATCACCAATTCAATTCAGGTGACCATCATTGTGTTCTCATTCAGCCGAATTTGCCAATTGCAAAATAACCGGAACAAAGAATAATTTTCCAAGACACAAGGAGCAGCTGCTGCATGAGGGAATATGGCAGGTGGCTGACACAATTTTCTTGGTCCTGTTCTGAAAAGTTTGACTATTTCCATCAGGCCATGGTCAATGCTGTCGATTACTTCTTCCCAGTCAAAGTTTTTCGCGGCCACAAAAGTGACAAACCTCGGATGACACACAGAAATATGGCAAACTCGCCCATCTTTACGATGTGATGCAACCGAGTTCAACACCATATTCGTTACCGCAAGTCGTCCTTTTATTCACTGACTAAGATCAAAAGGCTGAGAGTGAGTAATACAAATGTATCAAAATGGCGGAAGGCAATTAAAAGTCTGTCCAGTATATCTGGCAAAGAGGGCCAGTGCACAGTATAACCATCCTACCGATGACGACAATAGTGATTTAGCTGAGCTTTTAGTGGAAAAAATAACGACTGCTTTATAGGACTTACCTCGAAATTCACACCCCTTGAAAAAGCAGACATTGCGAGTTTTCTAGTATCGGAAATCCCAGAAGAACTACATGTATCTGTTCATGAAACCTACAAAGCTCTGCGCTCAGTTGAGATCACTCTGATGGGGCTTCATACCAAGCTTTCTCAAGACTGCTGCTGTCTTAAAAAGCCCCCACTAAAGAGCATAGAGACAGATATAAGTTTAATATCACTTACTTGCCAGGTTGCTAAGTTGCTCGCGGGTTTCGCCTTAGCGAGGATCTATAAACCAATCGTGTGTGATTTGGACAAGAAACCATTTTCGTAGCGGGGAAGTCAACTGAACAAGCCTTAGCCTACTTGCTACATGTAGTCTTAGAAGCCCTTGATAAAGGGCATTGCTGAATGCTCCGCAAGATTTTTTTTTGCTTACTATCGTGAAGGTTTCGACCTTATCGACCATGGGAAACTACTTCAGAAACTGCAATTATAACATCCACATTTGCCTAATAAAAGGGGTGGCGTCCTTTTTACAAGGAAGATCCCAGTTCACTCACATTGGTAATGTTTGCACATCCACAAAAGTTCTCATGGTGGGATACCACGAGGAACCAAGCTAGGTCCTATTTTGTTTGCCGTGATGGTCAACGATCTGTTATCTTGCTGGGGGCCCAAGCCGGTCCAAATTTGTGGATGCCGTGATTTAAAAGCATTAGAAATTATTCCCATGGTTGATGACACTCAAAGATTCTCCGTCATGAACGAAATGTGTCTAAATCCTCCTAAGTGCAGGTCCATGGTTACTACCTTTCTCCTCTATGGTTCAGTTGTGGTACAAGTGTCACCGTTGTAATATGCAATACCAGACGCTCGTAAGACTTCTTCCAAAAATTCAGATCGTGATTTGTTCATTCATGTGTCGTATAACAAGATTGTTATCGAATAACAAACTCAGTGTAATCGGACATTTATGAGTAGAATAAATGGTTTGCGTAAGTAGATCAATAAGATTTACGGAATTTACTTTGTCATTGAACTGATAAACATATTTATTTAGAGATTTGCGAACTCTAACAACCCAGGCCCCTAGGCAGGATTTTTGTTGAAGGGGGGGGGGGGCAAATTGCGAAAACTTGGACTCTTAAAAGCAAACCATGGGACAAACACACTTTTTTTAGTCGTTTCGATTTACGGTTGCACCAACTGTTACAATAAACCGATTCGGGTTTCTTCATCGTCTTATTAAACCTCAAAATGCGGACCTTTTTGGGTCTGTAGGGGGAGGGAGGGTGCGTACGCACCCCGCGCACCCCCCTGCCTACGGGCCTGCAACCCGTTTTCGTTGTTAAATAAGACACAAAGTGATGTTATATTTATTGAATAAGCTACCTCCGTGGTATGTTGTATTGAGTTATACAGGCCCGAGGCTGAGAAATTGTCCGAAAAGTGAACATTTGCCCGAGACGAAGTCGAGGGCAAATGTGAGACCTTGTGGACAGTTTGGAAGCCGAGGGACTGTATAAACTCAATACAACATATACCACGGAAATAGTTTATTCATTTTATAATTCAATAATAATTTTTCATTCGAGACAACCGACATTCAACAGTTGATGCGCGCGAATGAAGTTTCACTGATGGCATTGATCTGCTAACAAAACTAGACGACTTGAGCTGATACAATTGACGGTTTTTTTCAGCACTTTATAATGAAACTTACTTGGAAACCATTGCTTTTCCAAAACAGGTCAAAGAGTTACTTGGGCAACGCTGGGCTAAGAAGTTTTAGGCAACGTTTGGTTCAGAAAGAGTGTTTTGAAAAGTCTTAAAGCGGACATCTTTGAACTGCCGAACAATGAATAATTTATATCGCATTTATATCAAAACCGAACCCAGTTTGTTTTCCGATTCAAAGTTTAATAACAATACTCGGCATCGTTTTACAGTTTTAACTAGTTATACCTACCGGTACAGTGCCAACGAGGAAAAAAAATTGCGGCAGCAAAATTCGCTTTTGTACACGTTTGG
>JAOBYE010097116.1:0-19953 GCA_025403585.1 Parazoanthus swiftii
CCCCCCCCCTTTCTGTTCGTGGTCGGGTTCTCGACCATTTCCCATATCGCTTCCTTTATCCCCTCCTTCGCCAATCTCGTTCTTGGTGTTTTTTCCGGACACTTAGTCACAGAACTGAACAAGTGATCAGTGACCCGGACACCTTGACAGATGAGAAAAACCACATCACGAAGTCACTCCGAAAATGCGGGTATCTTGACTGGGTGTTCTACGGAAACCAACGTAATGTAATGACAACATCAAGGGGGGTGGAAGACAAGGCCTGGGTAACTATCCCTTACATACGAGGCCTATCAGAGAATGCTACGAACATTCTCAAAGAACACCTTGTATATGGTATTACCTGTGGAGGGGAAGGCTGTGCCGAAACGTATGTGGGAGAGACCCTTCAGTCCATCAAAGCAAGGCTGAAACAACATCAACGCCTGCTCAAAATTCAGCAGTTTGTTGTCATCTGAAGGACACATGACACGTGTTGGATGCGAGAGAAGTAAAGATCAAGAAAGATCCTTGATAAAGAACAAGATTGGCGAAGGAGGGGATAAAGGAAGCGATATGGGAAAGGATCGATAACCCGACCATGAACAGAAAGGGGGGGAGGCCTCCGGTTCTCGCTGTCACACACTTGAGACCAGGCCCTCTCCTATGTTCCTCGATGTTTGTCACGTTACAGTTCGCTGTCACGCGACTAACTTTCACTGATTTTGGTCGAAACGTCTGTATATAACAAGATTCAAAATTCCAGAAATCGATTTAAAAATTCCAACTACAACTCCAACCTGGATGAATGAAAACATTCACTTTCAATTCGAAAGGATGTTGAAAAGTTTCGACATTTTTTCGACTTCTCTTTTGTTTTTAAAATTGTTAAAGGCTGCTGAAGCCTATTGCGCGGGGCTCTCAACATTGTCGAATAGGCGCATGCTGTTTCTCTTTGTACTCTCCAGAATCTTCCACTGCCACCTCTACACGCTTTTTTTTTATAAGAACAACTTTACAAGAACAACGAGGCTTAGATTGGCCAAAAATTAAGAACAATTTAAGAACAAGCTGAGGCTCGGGCTCCAAAGCTGTTTTTTTATAATTCAACTACGGTAAGCTTCGATCTTTATGTTAACAGCACAGAATGAAAGCATGAAGTCGCATTTTTTTTCTTTTAATCATTTAACATTGCCTTACACTGTAACTAGAAATCGTCCCGGACAAATAACTCAGCGAGTCCATGATAAATCCGCGGGGATGCTGTACTGTAATTGATCGAAACTAAACCCACCAAGCAATTCGTTTCCTAATACATGTATTCTAAAACCTTAGGTTTATTTTTTTTTCGATTTAATTGCATGTAGAAATTAAGAACAAACTAAGAACAATTTGAGGCTCAAATCGCCAAAAAATAAAGAACAATGAGGCTCGGAAAATCTTACTGGTTCTTAAGAAAAACGTGTATTGTTGAAATATCCTCTTTCTCCTCTCCCGTTCATATCATTTATCCATTTCTTGGCCGTTCTTCATCCTGCAAAACATCATATGCAATAAAAACTGCCAACGCTGCTCGCAAAGTATCGTGAACTCTGACTTGGTCCATGGTTCACGCAGTGAAAATGGCGTCCCGGTCGGTCGGAGGTCGGAGCCAGCCTAGTAAGCCTGGTACCGAATACCAGACTTCTCGCGTAGTGTTGTTGAAAGCGTTTGCCCACCCAGTGTTTAGCATCGTTCAACACTCGTGAACAGCGTTCGATAAAAGGTTTGTTTTTAGACATGTTTTTAAATTTTTGCAAATTTGAGCCTTAACCGACGTTCTTATGAAGAAAAGGTCTTGTAAAATAAGTGCAGAAAAAATGAAAGAGAAATGAATTGCACAAAACCAACGTTTGTTTTCAGTTTTTGAAACAGCGAGAAAGCCATATTTTTACAAATAATTCATGACAGAGTATTTAATTTTTAGGGAAAAAGTGTTAACACGTTTTTGAGGTGGCTCCATATCCAAATTCATTTTGCCCACTCCATACACCCTGTATCAAACTGCCTCTTGATCATGTTGCCAATGCCTTCAACCCAAATTGCACAATGTTTTCACACTCTCTCCAAAAGGTCTGATTGCACAATTTATCCTGAAATTTCTACGCCAACAGACACAATGAATGAACAGGAAGCGAAGACAACTGATTTTAACTAAACAAAACAAACTCGACGCACAAAGTTTATGTGATTGATCAGATCTCATCGCCTCTAATGGAATAAGGTCGAATAACCAAATTGGTATTCAATTGGCTGTACATTTTATTTTCGTTCTCCAAACTAATGTAAAATACCTCTTTTGTTCAAATGTCCACACTGTATACTTTATTTGCTAAAACTTTTCATCCAATAATGATTTAATTTAACTTATTAATTCGATTCCAAACAGATAATGCAAAGACAGACAATGCTAATCAAAAAGAATTGTTGAATATTTTTGTCGCCAGAGTAACTGTCACTGTACGTGCGTAAATGGAAGTTATGTCACTCCTTCGAAGTTGCTTTTGAGAATATCGTAAATAGTGACCTTTCACTGGATTAAATCAAAAGCTGACCACGGACACTCGAAAGAGGTTGGATTCAAGATGACTTCTTTGGTTAATGATACAAACAAATCTGCCATAGCACTTCCCGCGGTTTATTTCCGTGAGCCCGAAGTTGTCAAGATGATAAAGTTGAGTGTGGAGGCGCTGATGGCTCTTTTCGGCATTTTTGGAAACATCTGTGTGTGTTTAGTGACGACTCGACAGGTGCAAATGAAAACGACAATGAACCTTTACATTCGAAACTTGGCAATTGCTGATCTGGGCCTGTTGACTGTGAGTTTTCCTCTGGCGATAGTCAAGCAAGAGCTTGAAACCTGGCCGTTGGGGGAGTTTTTCTGCAGATATATTTACCCTGGCTCAGATATCTTCTACGGCGCTTCAATCTGGTCTATTACTGTGATTGCAGTAGAGAGATACAGGAACATAATTGTACATGTGCGAAGAGGCGAAAGCTCTAAGAAAGCGGCCCATTTGCGGATTGGAATTGTTTGGCTGGTGTCGTTTGTTATGCAGTGCATACCTCTTTATGTTTATATGGAGTACGATGATACGGCCAACTTGTGTCTAGTTAAATTTCCAACTGAAGCAGGGCTCAAAATAAGCACCGTAACTCAAGTCTACACCCTCATGTTCCTGGCATTTCTATACATAGTTCCCCTGAGCATAATAACTTGGACTTACATCAGCATTTCGCGCCGAATTCACCAAAGTACAAAATTCCATATAAGCATGTACCAAAACCATTCAGATTCCCCGAATGGATCGCCCACAGTCAGTGGATTTCGAGTCGAGTCCAGCCCAAAAAATATTATGAAAGTAAAACACGACGATAAAAGGGCGGGAGTGCTTAGAAACACTTTAAAACAAGAAGAGAGAAAACGTCTGAGGCAAAATCAAAAGGCAAGAAATATCCTCACTCCCTTAGTCGTTATTTTCGCCTTGACAATGCTTCCTTACCACGCAGTCAAAGTTCTAGCGACATATTGGTTCGAGTTGATTACCGTCCAGTACTACTGGATAATTTTCAGTGTGTGTGGTTTTCTAATAATGGTGAACTCGTCTATGAACCCACTCATTTACGCCATGGTAAGTAGAGACTTCCGAAAAGCTTTTAGACGATTATTTAGGCAGTGCGGCCCGGTGTAAGCTTTCTGACATGACAGAGGTAAAACAATCACGAACCCGAGACGAAAGAGAGAGATTCTTTTTCGTCTCTCTTCCTGGCATTAACAGAGATTCAAAGCTCTCTGCTCGCAGTGTAATACCGGGCTATACAATTCACTATGCTGATGAACACTCATTTATGAACACGTTTGATGATATAGATGTGTACTGGCGTGTTTTAAAAAAGAAATGGCGGTATTGAAGTTGAATCATTTTTGAATAAAAAAATTAAATTGATCCACATTGGTTGTAAAACATTTTAAACATTCGTTTCAATAAAATGTACTTTTAATAAATTTTTCTATCAAACCACAATAGATTTTTCCCTTTACCATCAATTATTGCGTAAAAACGTTTTACATTCTTTGAGTTAAAATATTCACTGCCTTTCACACAACCGCATAACCATAAAGTGAAAAATAAACAAACTTGAGCAAATTCTATTTAAAAAATTTAAAATCTTTTTAAATAGTTTTAGAACAGGTTAAACTTTTGGCAATAGTAATTACTATGAGTTTTCATTGTTCGTTTAAAATTTTGAATTTTCAGCTGCTGCTATAGTCTTCATTAGAGAATGCGTCAAGAAGCCAAAACTTTGGAGATCAGGTTTATTTCGGTTCTATTGTACTTTGGGATTTTAGAAGTGGCTTAAAGATTAAAGATTAAGGAAAAAATCTCCAAAGATACGCTATCTTATACGACAATCAGATAACACTCTTTCTTTTTTATAAATATCATTTTATCTGAATGAAAAAGTACATTTAGTGTGTTTGAACTGAACTGATTTACATATTTATCTTAATGGTCATACCAACATTAAACAATGCTTTTTGTTCAGCTGATATAATATTACTTGGTCACGTATTGATAATAAGACTGCATCTCAGTAGCTTTAGAATCACACTCCGCCTACAAAATAAGAACCTCAGCTACAAAATTTAGCACTGAGTGTATTTAAAAAGAGGTATCGACATGGAAACAAGTTATTACTCAAGAAAATTCTAACTATGCACAAATTTTAAAAGTTGTGATTTACTTGGCAACTCAGTCAAACATAAGTCTCTAAAACCGGTAAAAGTATATGCTTTTAAGCCACGAGGTTTTCTATACTTGACACCTAGTTCTTTTTTGTTTCATTGAACCACATCGATAAACCATATAAATATATAGAGAGAAAATAGGGAAGAGTTTCGTGCAGGCGATGTTCAAAGTCCACGAAACGACACGGCAAAACTAGAAAAATATTATACAAGATACAGTTATTGCAAGCGAAAAGTCTAGGCATACCAAAGAATTGGGGTTGACAATTTTCAATAAAATGATTAGATATTACTGAATAAGTTGTAGCCCTCTGTAGTTAAAATTACAACATCGTTATGAAATCATATGTATAAAGTGTTAAAATTCAAAAATGATAAAGGCAACTACTATTTTAAAATTGTCATACTGTACAATGGAATTGTGAGAAAATACTGTTTAGATCAAAGCTATTATCATATTGTGGAAACCATGTTTCTCAGCTTTTTATATAGGCGAGAAATGAAATACATATAGTCAAGTTTATTGGAAATTTTAGTATATACAAGTTATATTTGGCAATAGTCTGCAAACGATATTCACTTATCGAAGCAAACTAGTTGATACTACAATGATTAGAGATCATATACATATAACACGGAAGAGAGAACACATCTACTTGATTCCATCTACACGCTTTTTTCATAAGAACCGATAATTTGGCCGAGGGTCATTGTTCTTAATTTTATGGCGATTTGAGTCTCAGGTTTTTTTACAATTTTTTCTTATTTCTATATGTGGTTCAAATCGAATCAAAACTAAACCCCAGGGCAAGTATATTGCAATATATGTATTGGAAAACGGATTGCTCTGCGGGAGTATTTTTGATCAATTAATTCCCGTGGATTCTACATGGATTCACCGAGTCATTTTCCCGAGACGACTTCCAGTGATTATCCCAGGAAAAAAAATAGCTATTAAGCCCGAGCCTCAGTTTGTTCTTAAATTGTTCTTAAATTTTGGCCAATCTGAGCATCGTTGTTCTTACAAAAATGCTCTTATAAAAAATAGCGTGTAATATATTTACATTAAACATACTACAACACAAATGCTATTTATTCATTCAGGTACAATATATCTTTATCATTGCTGTTATTAATTTTGAGATATCGGAGTGATTGTAAAATACAGGCATTCATTATTAAAAGATTGTAAAAGGGACCCATCAAGTGACTGAATAAATTATATAACATGTTGTTCTTTTTTCTATCTTATTTATCATAGCTATTATATTATCCTCGGTCGACGTCTTCTGTTTGCATGCAAATGAATTTATTACATTATTATTATACACGCAACTAAAGAACAGCAAACAACCAGCCACTAAGTTCAATTATTTTCTGAATACGCCTTGACATAACCCTTCAAATAACAAGAATTACAGCTGGGGATTCTTCTTTAAACGAATTATTAAACAAGAGTCTGATCGAGTTCCATGTATACTTACTTCAGTCTACTCTTTGTGGAGCGCGCGTTACAAAAAATTGAACAGACTGAGATTTTTGTACTTGACAGTGATTTTGCCAAATTAACTTCAAACTAATGTTTTCAAAAACACCTCAAACGTTCCTTGGCTCTCGTGACACTGCCGTCTTTGAAGTTAAGGGCGACAAACCACCTGATCTTGCGTG
The DNA here is from genome assembly GCA_025403585.1 of Parazoanthus swiftii. NCBI lineage: Eukaryota > Metazoa > Cnidaria > Anthozoa > Zoantharia > Parazoanthidae > Parazoanthus > Parazoanthus swiftii. The sequence goes on from JAOBYE010097116.1 coordinate 6,437, forward strand.
TTTGTTTGCGATGTGAGTGTATGCATGTATATTATATACAGTTGGGTTGCGAAGAGACGCTAGTTTCTTAGTAAAATCAATAACTTCGTTTCTTCTACTCTATTTACTTATAGTTTGGTGTTTTTCAAAATTGCTCTTTTTCACTGGCTCCAGTGCAACTCTTTCCTCCGATGCCTTCCTTATCCCCTCCGCCCCTTAAAATCTGAATGGAAAGTTTAAGAAGCTATCACGGTTATGTCTATACGAGGAAGGTGCAAAACTGAAAGGGCTTAATTAACGAAGACAATTCACTGCACGTGAACATGCACCAAACTGACCGGCTGGCAAACTCCAATTACGAAGCTACAGCCATTGATTTTGGGTTCCTTGAGAATCTAAACGTGTATACAAAAAATGTTCCGTTATCAGTTCTGTTTTACAGGTCGGTCGATTGACACTCCTTCACTACAAAGTACAATAAGAAGGAATGGGTGACAAACGAAAGAAAAGAGAAAAACAGAACTCTGGTTTCTTTGGTTTTCAATTTAAAAACGTTCCCTGAGCCGTAGCCGTACAAGCTGCTTTTAAAAACTCCCGGCTTGCAAATGGATAGAGGTTTATCAGTGGTTAGATTAAGTTTAATAAATTGAATTTCGTTATTTAGGAATACGTTGCAAATCAATCCTTTTTAAAGTTATTATTATTATCAATATTATTACTGTTATTTTTATCAATATTATTATTATTATTGTTATTATTATTATTATTATTATTACTATTATTATTATTATTATTATTATTAGTAGTAGTAGTAGTAGTAGTAGTAGTAGTAGTAGTAGTATATGGCAGATACTTCGCGCGTTCTGATTGGTTCTTGAGCTGTCTGGATCACCTTTAGATTTTCTGCAAAGTAAGGATTTTTCGCTTGCACGATGTAAATGCCGTTATCAATCAAAACGCCATATAATAAAACCTCGAACATTCGGTCTTTATGGCAAACTTCAAACTTCAGCCCTCGCTATTGCTCGGTCATTACTGACGCGACAGAAGGCCTCAGTTTGGTATTTCCTTACTCTCGCGGTTAATAAGTAATTAAAATGTCGAAATGTTTGAAACACTCCAGGGAAACAGTCTTTAGTTCCTATCCCGTAGACTTTTTTTCGCGCTAAAAGGTCTGCAATAAGGCGGCCTAACGGAGGATAGCTGTTTTGTGATTCACAGACTGTGAAAAACAATTGCCGCTGACTATCGCCGTAAATTTGGCTACAGACCAGAGCCTGCCGTACTATAGCAAGTGCTAAAGGAAGAGGAGAACAGTTTTCGTTTCTTTTGCTTCTTCAATTTTTCTCGCGTCAATCCATTCTTGCATCCTCCCTATAGGGCGCGGCGTCGAGGTTGGGGGGGGGGGGGGTGAAATATAAAAGGGCGTGGGCGAACCGGGAAAGGGCGTTTCCGGGCCTTACCTCAAAGGGGCTTATCGTATTTTCTCGATTTAACGCCTAGCCTCGATTAGACGCCTATACCCCGCTTAAACGCCGGGTCGACAAGGCTTGGTTTGCAATAAACGCCGTGGGCGTTAACTCGGGATCTTAGCGTTTATTCAGGACCCGGCGTTTATTCAAACTCATAAGAAGTATGATTGGGGAATAAAACTCACACAAGTTTCACGTATATAGGTTCAGTGAAAAACCTTGTTAGTGTTTATGCCCGAGTTTATGTTCTGTTTCATTTGTAAACGTGAATATTTGATGTTACATGCTATAGCTATACCCTATGTATACACCATTTGTGAACAACAACAAAAAACAAATTGAAAAATGGAAGAAATTTTAACCCCCTAAATAAATGTCTAGCCCTGATTAAACGCCTACCCGGTTTAAAAGCCGGTTTGATAAGGCCGAGTTTTAAATAAATTGACGCAGTGGGCGTCTAATCGAGAAAATACGGTAAGTCGAGGAAAAACTGCCCCCAGTCAGTTCTGAACTGACTCTTTGCCCTAATTGTATGCGCTTACAGTCCAGTAGTTATCCCCTCCTCCTGCCCGCCCGCCGCGCCAAAAGTATTTTTTTTTAAAACTGAAAAGCCTTGCATGCTCTGACTAGTTTACCCACAATCCCTCAGTTTGCTCTGACGAAGGGCTAACGCTCGAAACGTCAGCTTTACACTAATTAAACCTTATGGCGAAAATCATACCTATCAACCTTTGTTGATCAAAACCCGCATCCAGCTTACTCGCCAACGCAGAAAAAAAAACCAGTTTAATTTCTTCAAAACTAATCTTCCAGTCGTAATGCCTTGGCCTCTTGTGGGTGGGGTACTTTGGCATGTAGCCTGTGCCTGAATTAACACTAACAGTTTTAAAATTTGTATCAGGTAACCAAGTATTTCCAAATAAATTGTTTGGCATTTAAACGATTGATGCAACTGCTCACACAAAACCTTTGTCAAACGATTTGCGGATTTTTTCGGACTTGCTGTGGCTGCGTGCATGACAATGTTTAACTCTTAACAATCTTTGACTTTTTACAAATGCGTAAAGTTCTCAAGAGCGCTTTGTGCATTTCTCAAATTTGGCATCAATCACTCAACATTTGTTCCCCGTGGACGTCCGGTTGAAAAAATCAAAAGGTATACAGATTTTTTGAAAAGCGGGTCTGCAGCAGAAAAGCGACTTTCCGCTCAGTTGTATTTTATCACTAAACTGAAGCATAAAAACTTACAGCTTCTTAGCTTCGTAATAAAGATATTAAAAAGAGTTTAAAATTGGTTTTTGGAAAATCGGGCCAGGTAGGTAGATGGTAATTGTCTATGACAGCACCCATGGAGACGACCTCCTGTGACGTTTCTTGGTGTCGGCTCTTCACAAGACCAGATCGGCGTACTATTCGCAACGGAGCGGGTTTCCAGCAACAATCCTTGCAAAAAACAGCGCTCCATTTAAAAGAGGAATATTCCAGAAAAGAATATTAAAACTGGACCAGCTCGGCAGAAGAATGGCCCGGTTAGTAAGACTCCTGGTCCTATCGCTGGTTTTCGTTCCCCTGTCACACGGCCAAGGTGAGTGAAAAATATGCCGGCTCATGCAACTACTCAATCAAGCAATAAGCAGCAATATTTATTCAGCAGCATCTAATCTAAGTGGCTAGTTTAAATGGAGTCCTGATACAGCATAATTCTTGTAGGGAAGAGATGACAGTCCACAACACCAGCGTTAGCCTACTCCTATCATCGACAAATGTGCGGGTTCTTCTTTTAAGTCCCCGACAAAATGTTGAGAGACTGGACCAACGGCTCCACAACAATGAATAGCTCTATGTTTGAAATGCATCTCGAAACATAAAAAAACTTGCATTATTCAGTTTTTAGTGCACCTTGTCTGCTACGATGGCCAGATCAAACGAGTAGTGACCAGCTAGCGAAGTAGCGTGAGAGTGGTTGAACTTGAATGCCGGCTTTGTTTTAGCGATCAACACATATCAAAGCACATGCACTTTGGCAACAACGTGAGGAAACCCGGAGACAGGTTTTTATAGTGGAAGTTTCGAGATAACCTATTTAAAACATAGAACATTAAAGGTTGTGGATTGCCGCCTGTAGTAACACACATGCACATCATACACCTATGTTTCTTTTTTTCAAACAATAGATATCGCGCATGGGCGCCTCTTGAATTTGATAGACTATAGTTATACAACTCTTTGCCCCAACCCTGAACATGAAATAGATCGATTCAAGAACGAGCGATACGCTTAGCCAAAGATTTCCTCGTTAGAAAACAAGTTAGACAGATAAACCGTTCACTGATAATATCAGTCTATAATCTACCTTACTCAAGCCCGGAGCTGAACACACAGCAAATGCCATGTTATGGGAGGTGTGGCAAAACAAAATCTCCTGCATGTACGTCATAATACACTCCGCTAAACATATCATATTCTCTAGGAAAGCCAAGAAGATTAAGAAACTACGTAGCAGTTTGTTTTATTCAAAACGTAGATTAAAAATTTAAAGTCGCAAAAATATATATAATTCATTAAAGTCGGAAGACTGATTCATTCACGGTAAATTATATGAACATTCAGTAGTTGTGGTGTCCTTTTTTCTGTTTACTCCCGCCAAACAGCTGGATACTTGATTTTAAGACTGCCAAATGTTATGAGTGATGGGCGTTTTCTTAAATGAAAAATATTTAACACGGTCTGATTTTCAAAATAAGTATTTCAATATATTTTTTTCAATATATTTTACACGAGATCAGGAAATCCCCGCTGCTTTGCAATTTGGCTTCCACATATCTGTACTCATTATAGTCCTGCCTGTCAACAGCTAAATTGCAACTCTCCTAAGTTGTGCATTATTAAATTATATGGCCTAAACCACACACACCAAGCTAACCACAGACCAGATAACTGTCGTGAAGTCTGACGAAATTGCGTAACTATCCGAGTTTCTGACGATATCACCAAGATTTTGTTTTGCCGTATTCTGAAAAACCATTATCGAGCAGGGCACGTGCTCTAACTGCATCCTATGCAACAAAAACATTCCTAATTTTAAAAACTCATATAAATTGTTTAATATTCAAAAGACAAACTTGGGTATTTATATTTTATAGATAAACGTATTTCAATACAGTATATTTACATATCTTAGTACATGAGATATATACCTTGTATTTATGTATTTGTAGACAGACGTCATTTTTTGGGTTTCCCCGATCGGTCGGCCCATCGGTGCTGCTGGAAGACCAGGCACGTAAATGAAGTTGATTGAAAGCTATTCTTGCTGCAAAGGAAATCGCGTACTTTCAGAGGGAGAGGAGGGAGGGAAGGGGTGGGGGAAGGGGGAACCAGCAGTGCAAATTCAAACAACCATCACCCACTTTCTGTTTTTCTTCAGGTTATTGGAAGAAAACTTTAACACAAATAAATCGAAAACAGATTTAGTTCGACTCACTTGAAGGTTCAAGATATAACATAGTATTTAGGTTATCCGTTATATCGAGTAATGTCGGGACCAAACTTCAGCCCCGGGGGGGTACTCCCTTATATAGACTATACGGGTATGCGCCGCTGCTCAGGTTAGGGCTTTCGGGCCTTTGGCTCCGGAACAGGGTATAGAAAATTGCCATTTACTCCCGAACAGGGTATGATTTTTTTTGCGATCCATGTCCGGATCAGGTTTTGCCGCTGTCCCTGCGCGCGAACTAGCCTGCGTTATATCAGCTCTTACGTAACGGCACTGGTTTCGATACACACTGTCGTGGCGGCTGGTTTTAATACTGAAACGATGTAATAGTCCTTTTTTGGGGGGGAGGGAGCGTTTATTCTTGCTACCGTAACTCTGGAACAGGGTATCCAATTTTACCGTTTGTCCGGAACAGGGTCGCAAAACTGCAGGTTTTTTGTCCAGAACAGGACCATGTTCTCAGAGACTCAGCGGCACATCCCTACCCTAAATTTCTCGGAGTACCCCCCCCCGGGACTTCAGCTCATCGAGTCATGGTGAGATCGATTCCAATTCAACAATGAAACTCAAGTGCTTTTTTTTTATTTGCAGCCAATCAGGGATGTACCACCAAAACAGACCTCGGCTTCATACTCGACGCATCCAGTAGCGTTGGTAGAAACGACTTTAAAAGACAAAGCGACTTTGTCAAGAACATCGCTGAATACTTTAACGTGAGAACGGGCGAGACTCGGGTGGGTGTGGTAACGATGCACGACCAAGCACAGGTTGACATACGCTTCGGCGACCGACCCGACATTGAAATCTTCAAGCGAGCCATGGATTTCGTTCCACACACGGGCGGCCAAAGGCGAATTGATCTGGGACTGCAACGCGCCGCGTCAGGCCTGTTTGCGTCCTCGAGCCGACCACGGCGTGGTGTGGGCAAAGTTGTAGTGCTTGTCACTCACGGAAGGCAGACACCTGCTCCGGATGTGATACCATTGGTCCAAGCCATGCAGCCGCTAAAGCAGCAAGGCGTGAAGATGATAGTAATTGGGGTGGGTACCAGAGCAAGCAGGGGTGAACTGTTTCCGCTTGTCGAGAAAGAAGAGGATTTGTTTCTTGTGCAGAGCTATGACGATCTGCTGAGGCAGGTGGGAGGAATATCAGTGAGAACCTGCAGTGCAGGTAAGCAAGCTTGCTTGCTAAAAAAAAACATAAAATCCAGTTAAAGTATCGTCGCGGGAGAGAATCGAAGATGAGAGAAGACCAAACTAGTTTTTTGCCGAGTTTTCCCGCAATACCCCTCCCCTAGGCCCCTGCGTTTACTTGCCTGCTTACTTTAGGGATCCTAGCTTTTCTAACCTTTTATAATAAGGGGCCGTTTATTATTTGTACCAGAGAGGGCAAGAATTCTCAGCAGTCTAATAACCCAGGTGACCTTTAAATATATGATAAATGGTTTGTTCACCTACCGTAAATTAAACGCCTCAAATCTAATAGACGCCCAAGTCAAAGTAAGATTTTCAGACAGACGCCCCTTTCTATTAAACGCCCAGTGTCTAACAAACGCCTCCTTAGGGGGCGTTTACTAGACATTACCTAAAATTGAGTTTGTGTCACATGTTTTGTCACTTGTTTACAGAACATTACGCGAGGATTGCTATGAGAGTGAAGAAACTTTGACTTATCTTCACTAGTTGCAGACTGTTGCAACAGTACTCGCCTATTTTTGTTTAAAAACTGCACTAATTGTAGGTAGCTTTTTTTTGACTGGAAAGCGTTTATTAAGAAGTATAAAACATCGATATTAAGAAGTGTAAAATATCAATAGTAAAAATAACGCCACACTCCAATAGACGCCCCTTATCAATTAAATGACCGCCCCCCCCCCCCACCCCATTAAAAGTAAATAAACGCCCAGGGCGTTAAATGAATCATTTACGGCATTTCTCCTAAGCGTCTTTTCGCTGCGCACGCCCTTCGTTTTTCATCAGTTGCATTATTTTCTCCTTGTATGTCTGTGACACAAGCTATTAATATATGTTTCTTGTTCCCTCTCAGCCAAGCTACCGGAAGTACCCAAATGCAAAGAGCGTGTTCACGTCGGTTTCCTTATTGATTCATCCGGCAGCATCGGACAAGATGACTTCCGGAAAGAGCTCAACTTCGTGAAGGAGATAGCCGACACCTTCCGTGTTGGTACAGGTGAAAGTCAGGGTGCCGTTATGTCGTACAGCTCGGAAGCGCGAATGGAAATCCGGTTCGGTCAACACTCAAGCGCAGAAGAGTTCAAACGCGCCTTGGATAGCGTGACGCTTATGAATGGGCGAACCCGTATCGATTTAGCCTTGCGTCTAGCGGCAAATGACATGTTTGCGCCTAACAGTGTTCGACCGGGAATTGCTAGCGTGGCCGTAGTCCTTACAGACGGACGGCAAACGCCGGACCCCGGCGCTGTCTCGCTTCAACAAGCAATCCAGCCGCTCCATCAACTCGGCGTTAAGGTGTTAGCGGTGGGTATCGGGGAAGAAGTTGAACGGGATGAGTTGAAACTGTTAGTGGAAAGAGATGAAGATGTGTTTATGGCTGCGAATTTTGAAGATCTCTTACGACGAGCGGCGGAGATCGGGAAAAAGACATGTGATGCTGTCAAACCAGGTATGGTTAGTGTTGGTATGGTATGGTTAGTGTCTGTAAGAGATAATTTTAAAATTAAAAGGGGTTGTGTCACGGAAAAGCACCGACATAACAAACACCTTGTTTTTTCAAATTAAGGTCGCATTTACCAAATAGAAACTCTAACTAGCTAGATTGTTCCAACAAATTAAATGACGTAAAATAAACGATATTGAAGTTAAGTGCAGGATGACGCGGTTGGATGTGGGTTACATCATCATCATCATTATTATTATTATTATTATTATTATTATTATTATTATTATTTTTAATATTATTATTATATTCTTCTTCTTCTTCTTCTTCTTCTTCTTCTTATGCAGTGTGTTCCAGGAAAGCGGATCTAGGGTTCATCATGGATGTTTCAGACAGCATAGGCGACGAGAACTATAGGAAACAGCGCGACTTTGTCAAGAGCGTGACGAAGAACTTCCAGATCTCGCCTCAGCAAACAATGGCGGGGGTGATCACTTACAGCGACGATGCGCAGGTACTAGATACTAGTCAACCAGTCGCAGTTAGTTTGTATGTGACGTAATCTATCTGTCTGTCTGTCTATCTATCTATCTGTCTATCTATCTATCTATCTATCTATCTGTCTGTCTATCTGTTTATCTGTCTGTCTGTCTGTCTGTCTGTCTATATTTATATTTTTAAATTTTTCCTTCCTTCCTTCCTTTCTTTCTTTCCTTCCTTCATTTTTTTTTTTGAAATTATGTTAGAGTTACTTGATATGACTACTCAACTATTTTTCGTTGAAGTTCTATCTTCAAAAGCAACTTTTTCCCATTTTTCTCTCGTATTTATTTCTATTTTTTTACGTACAACCCTGCTCATGAGTCACCCACTCTACCCTCCTTGGAGGTTACTCTTTAACAAATCAATTAAATTCCGAAAGAACCCTAACAGGGCCGTAGCAAGGGATAGGGCTTGGCGGTAGGGGATGGGCGTGCACCCCCAAGTCTTTTCACCAACAAATGCGTCAAGTTCAACAAATATGCCTAAAGCCTGAGAAAAATAGGTAATGTTTCACTAGTGTTCGACACTGGTTTTGCTTTAAATAGCGTTTTAAACCCAGGAAATTTTCCGGGGGAGCATGCCCCCGGACCCCGTAGAAGGCTCGCACCTTCGGCTCTCGGCGGTGCCCCCCAAGTTTTCCAAGACTTGCTACGACCCTGCCTAATACAAGTCTCTTTATAGGTGAGTGTAAGACTTGGCCAGCCTAAAAGTTTGGAAGAATTTAACCAAGCAGTTGATCGACTGCCATTCACCGGGGGTCAAACTCGCGTCGACTTGGCTTTAACCCTGGCCGCGAATGACTATTTCACGTACCAAGGTGGGGCGCGAGATGGGATACCTAAGGTCGCGCTTGTTCTTACCGACGGCAGACAAACGCCGGCTCCTGACGCGATTGCGGCGCAACAAGCTATCATCCCTTTGCGGCGGATGGGCGTCAAGGTGTTCGCAGTTGGTATCGGAGTTGAGGCGGATCCCGTGGAGCTCGGACACATTGTGGAGCAACCCAGTGACGTTTTCATGATCGCTGATTTCGACAAATTGCCGAATATTGCTGCGGAGATTTCCAAGAAAATTTGCGAAGGCGCAAACATTGGCCCAGGTAAGATACGAATAAAAATACAACAGTTGTTTGCGAAATAATATCTAAGTAAGCTCAAGGTCAGCTGTGCACATACCCGTGCTGAGAAGGAGGAAGACAAAACCGATGATTCGACCCTATATGAGAAAAACAAAAGAAATTCGATTTAGCCGAGGTGAATTAGAATAATGAATTAAAATGTCCTGAAAGAAAAACGAAATTTTCGGATTCTGGCATCTGAAAGGAAAACGAAATTTTCGGATTCTGGCATCTGGGGCTTAATGTTATCGAAAATTATAGTTATTGAGTATAAAATTAGATATAGAATGACTAAATTAAAAGAGAAACAATTTTAGTTCGCGTAATCGGGGGGCTCGAGTAACCGGCCGGGGTAAGAATTTGTTTTCCTTTTTCGTCTCTTATTCTAAAACTTTCATGTTTTGCTCTGATGACCGCAACAGGCATCTGCAAGTTGTTTTGTAAACATAGATGCGTTTTAACAGTTCAGATAAAGACGACATTTAAACCATATTCAGACTGGGCTTTTTTGGAGTTCCTCTGGCTTGAGATGGGGGGGGGAGGGGGGGGGCTGAAAAGAGCTTACAACCTACAAATCCATTAGCGTAAGCGCTAACCATACCAATATCGCTGTGCTGTTTACCTAAGTAAATTCAAATAAAATAGTAATGAGATAATTTACCTATGACGTCACATGGCAACAACAACAACAACAAAACTTTATTTACACTATAAGTGCAAATGTTGTAGTTACAAAATTTGAAAGTAAAATAAAAGTGGCTGGACATCCGAAATAACTATATAAGCTAATCTAGTCGGGTGCCCAATAAACAGAGAAACTGAGATTGTGAGCATTTGTAAGGAAAGTAGAAGGGAAAAAAAAGTTTTACAAAAGTTTATAAATATAAAATATAAGAACGGTAAATACACACGCACAAAATTTAGTTATATGGAAAAGTTTTATAAGTGTGAATGCGAACAATACGATCTATTTGTATTTGTTAGGAGATGGACTTCGAATTTCCGTTTAAACGTTTGAAAACTCAAAGTCTTCAAGGGTTCTTCAGTTTCGTTCCAAATTTTCGAGCCAAAAAAGCGAATATTGAATTTTCCATGGTGTCAATGGCGACCATCTGGGCGGATTTTGTGGACTTTTTATGACGACAGAAAAATTTTAAGGTCATGTTTGGCTGAAAATTAGGAGAAAACTATTGGAGTGAACTTTATTTAATAAAAACTGAAATTTCATAGAAAAAAATCACAAAATTCAAATGACGAGAAAAAAAAAGGAAAACTTCAAAAACAAGTCATGGACTTGCTACTCAGAAATTGGTTGCCTTGATAATGAAACACAACTTTAACACTTTAATTAGAGGGGTGTCTGTGGTTGTAAGGCTTTGCTATCATTTTATATCTTTGTTATAAGAAACTGGATTTAAAGAATCTAGCAATCAAATCGCCTGTTCTGCTTCAGAAATATTGAAATCATTATTATTTATAGTATCATCCGGAAGGCCAACATGTGAGAAGAAAGCTGACATCGGATTCGTCATGGACACTTCTCAATTTATCGATAGCAGTAGACTAGAAAAGGAGCGCGAGTTTGTGAAAGCACTTTCAGAGTCATTCTACCTGGAGTCGGACGAGAGTCGAGCAGCTCTCATAACGTACAACGAGACGGCTCGTGTGGATGTTAGGCTTGGCCAATGGTCTCTGGTGGAGCGGTTTCAGGAAGCTGTCGATACAGTGATCCACACGGGGGGTGATATGCGTTTGGACAGGGTCTTGAGACTGGCGGCTACTGCGATGTCCACTCCAGGGGGAGGGGCACGTGTTGGTTTGCCTAAGGTAAATAAGTGATACTAACCGGGATAGCTAAAGTGATGGTGATAATGATTGCTTGTTTCATTGTGATAGTGACAGTGACAGTAGCCGTGACAGTGACAGTGACAGAGACAGCAGCTGTGACAGTGGTAGTGACAGTAGCCGTGACAGTGGTAGTGACAGTAGCCATGACAGTGACAGTGACAGTAGCCGTGACAGTGGTAGTGACAGTGACAGTAGCCGTGACAGTGGCAGTGACAGTAGCCGTAACAGTGACAGTGACAGTAGCCGTAACAGTGGTAGTGACAGTGACAGTAGCCGTGGCCGTGGCCGTGATAGTGGCAGTGGTAGTGACGGCTAGCTAAGGAAGAGAGATTCTGAGTATCAGTGACAGGATAGCGACAGGGATAGTGAATGTGACAAAGCGAGTGATGGTGACGGAGAAAGTGTTAGTTATAGTAAAGACTTGAAGTAACTGAGACGAATGTCTAGATAAGATAAAAGAACAAATTGCTACGACATCAATATTATTTCTTTTCTTATCCAAGTTGGTAGTTGTCCTAGTTGGCGGCAGACAGACACTAGAAGCCGACAGTGTGCCCCTGGAGAGAGCAGTCCTACCACTGCGTCAGATGGGTGTCCATGTCATCACAGTCGGGGTGGGTCGTCAGGTAGATCCACAGGAAATGCGGCTGACAGTAGAGAGAGATGAAGATCTTTTCTTGGTCAGCAGCTTTAATCAACTGCTTAAGAAGGCTGAGGAGGTCTCGAAACGAATGTGCCATTACACGAAGGACGCTCAGGGTAATCAGTTTCTTTATGTCTGAAGTAGCAAACTGTTCCACAAATTAAGGCAGAAGTGTCTTTTTCAGTCTAGTTGTTATCATGGCTGAGAATTTTTATCTTCCATTTAAAATATTTTCTTGACCTGAAACGGTTTAGCCCCTCCAATCTTGTTAATTCCATTGGCGATTTCTTCCTAGGCCCGGTTATTCGAAAGTGGGTTAGCGCTAACCCAGGGTTAAAACCTCAACCCGCGCTTGGGTTTACCTCCTCAAAGATTGATTTGGGCTGTCATTTCGGTTTTCGTAATAGGGTTTCCTTGGAGTGTTCTTTAACAGTATTTTGGAAAGACCGGAAGTGTTTCTCGATGAAGGAATTTTGTTTAATGTTTCGCTTTACCCTGGACTAACCCTCTTTCGAGCAACCGAGTCCTGGGGCGTTAGTTTAGTGAAGCGTGGTTTCCCTATCAGGTTTCTTTTTTTTTCTTTGTGGTTAATTACATTTGTCATGATAGTTTCTGAGGCAGTTAATGCAGCTTTTATCTCAACCTCACATACAGAATATTTTATCATATCAATATTATTCACGAATTCGTGTTTCGAACGAGCTTTCTTCTAGTAAAGATGGAATTAATTGATTTGCAGAAACTGGGAATTGCCTCAAAACTTTGGACATTGGTTTTGCGTTGGACTCGTCGAGGAGCATGCATGTCAACCATTTTGAAATGCAGAAGGAGTTTGTTAATCGCGTGGCTCACTACTTGGACTTAGGTCCAGAAAAAAGCCGAACCGGAGCCATTGTGTTCTCCGACGACGCCAGAGCCGAAGTGGACCTCTCTCAGTTCAGAACCTTTGAAGTGTTTTCGCGTCTTGTAAACGCGTTGACTTTCATGGGCGGCAGGACAAGAATCGACAAGGCGCTGCGTTCAGCGGCGTCCATGTTCAGCGCGGCAAGAGTCGGACGCTCGAAGGTTCCACAAGTGTTCATTTTGCTCACCGACGGGGCGCAAACGATCGCGCCCGATATGGTTAGTCTAAACGTAGCCGTGGCGCCGTTACGACGCGCTGGGGTGAAGGTTATTGCGGTTGGGATTGGAAGTAGCGTATCATATGACGAGCTGACTACACTGGCAGACACGAGCCAAGACGTGTTCCTGGTTCAGTCGTTTGACCAACTGATGACCGCTGTGGAATTGGTGAAGGCCAACGTCTGCAAAGGTTAGTGACAAATCTTTTCACACTGGGATCGTAAGTAGGTCCAAAGTAGGCCCACATCGTGTGAATGGAGATATAGTAGCACTAAAGCATGACACTTTAAAGTAGACATTATTAAAAGAGCCGCATCCTACTTCAAAGACTGATCGGACCAGTCTTCAAACCTCCATATCAGATAAGCAATTAAAGCCTGTTAACTTTTGATGAATTATGAAACTGAATAATCATCACACGGCCAGCTGGTTGCATTCCAACGTGAAGCTGTTGTACTCTGTAATTAAGTCCACTGTTTTGTAACATTCTCGTTGACGTTCCCGTCCTAGTTGCTAATAGAGAGCTTAAGCAACGAGGACGGGAACGTCAACGAAGACGGCTACTGAATTTTTAACTTTCCGTTTTCCGTTTTCCCTTTTCTTGTTTGTATAACTCGCTCCTTTCTTCTTTGTTTTTCCTGAAGGTGTGTGAATATGAAA
>JAOBYE010097227.1:0-19952 GCA_025403585.1 Parazoanthus swiftii
TGAGTACCATGGGTGTGGTAGATGCTAATGGAGCTACAAGGTGAGTGTGGACATTGCTGGTCATGGTGGAATTGTAAGCTAGGAACTGGGCTTTAATGGAACTGTAGATACTGTGTACATAAGCAAATGTGGATTTTAATTTTGCTGGGCCTTGGTGGATCAATAAAGTTGGTTCTGACAACTGGTGTGTCTGGTCTTGATAGAACGGCAAGGTAGGATATGTAACACGGGAGTAGCACTGCAGGTCCTAATGGAATGGGAGGTACTGTGAAAGTGTCAAGTGCAGCTTTGGCAAGTGGACCTTAATGGAACTGCAAGTATTGGGATTGTGGGTTTTGCTGGCCTTGATGGAAGGAACTACAGGGTGATTAGTGATGATGGATGTGGCTGGTCTTTGTATTACAGCCAGGAAGAATAAGCATGTGCAGAAAGTTTTTTGATTTGGTACAAGAAATTTAAAAAATTGTTTCAATTTATCATACTGTATTTACCAGATACTCGGCAAACTCAGGGTAATTTTGGATGTTATTTAATTTTAGCCAGTATTTTAGTGAAAACAACTGAAATACTCTATTTATAGTGCGGATTAAAGTCGATTTTTATTTTTGTTCAGGAAAAAGAGAAGACGAAGAAGAAGAAGAGCTAAGTTATCAAATAAACCACAAGATTTCCAGGTATGCGAAATCCTATGTGCTGCATGTGTTGTAAAGCAATCTGTCCTGTAATGTTTTGGTAACAGAAAACAGTCAGTGAAAATCGTTTAGTTCGTATGCGATTACAGATTAGTTTTATCAACTATTGATTATGAAAATAACAGGATTTGACAAACTAATAATGCTCTCTGGAATACATGCAAAGCTCAAGATGTGTGGCAGAATCGAGGTACATGTAGAAGAGGTAGCCTAATGTGATGATCCTCAATTATAATGTAGTTTTGCATGAACGATTTTTTTGAAAGCGACAGTTTGAATGTTAATATTATGTTAAGCCTCTCCATTCTGATTGTTAAAAGCACTAACTCAAAACATTAACAGTCCAAAAAATCGGCATAATCTGAATTCACTATGTAACACTCGTAGGTTCCAGGAAAACTGTTTTTGAAATTGGTGATCCAAACAAAATCTTTTGGAAAAATACTCTGCCAACCTACAAACCCTTTTACCCCGTTCTTCTTACGTATGGAAGCCAATCAAACCGATCAGGTTGCCATCATCATTGATTGTTTTTAATTCAGAATTGAAATAACTACAATTTTATTGTAATTTTATCTGTAGGTCCGCATCAAGATTATAGAGGGAAGACAGTTGTCTGGAGCTAACATCAACCCAGTTGTTCGAGTTATGGTTGCAAATCACGTGAGGCAGTCCAAAGTGAAGACTTCTACAAACAAGCCGTTTTTTGACGAGGTACAGTAAATGTCCGAGGGTGTAGAAAGCATTGCTCATTATTGTTTCCTTAGGATCATTTTTTGAAAACCTTAATGTACATGTAAGGGGCGTTTTACCTGAAATTTTGTTGATGGTTAGGAGGATTGGAGGGAGAGCTAAGAAGTAAAAAAGTTTCAGAATGAAACAAACGCTGAACATTCGTGAGGGAGCGAATGCCACCCTTCAGGTAGCACACGAGCTGGTGTCCCATAAAAATTAACTTCAAAAATTAATTTTAAGCTTATTTAAAATCCAGACATGCCAAAAGTTCCTCCAAAATCACAAGTTTCCAACCCTCCTATCTCCTCCCACTTATCTCCAAAAAAATAAAGTATTCACGAATTTGCATTGACTTTGGTACTGTGGCACAATGAAATCAAAATTCGACTCTTTAAATTGAAGCGGAGTGTTACTGCAAATCCCCCTACTAAGTGGATTTGCTTGTTCTTCTACAGACGTTCTTTTACAACTTTCAAATGTCCCCAGCGGAACTTTTTGACGAGATTGTTAGTTTTGAGGTAAGTAAAATAATTTCTTATTTTCTATAGCTTGTCAAGTCAGAGGAAAAATCTTACACGATAATATTTCGCTGTTCCTTTCTAATTTTTATTGGTCAGCATGATTCTTCATAGACAAACTGTTACGAGCCGTTAAAGTAATGAATGATGACTAGCGTGTGAACGTGAAGACATCTCAAAATCAAAATCAATTTATGCCATTTTTAGACGTTGTCATTTTGATTTGTTATTGTTAATCTTTGTACACGCATTTAGTTTTTCTCTGAGATTTGTTGTTTCTTGCACAAACTGATAAAACGTTTGATGTAATCTGTTTATATCACTTCAATAACGTTAAAGATATTGTGTATTTTAAATGAATCGTAATGATGTGCTCTTTAACGTAGCGGGGCGTAAATCAGAGACGTCGCCTAGTTGGGACTTGGCGGGGGACTCTTAATTATTTATCTCATTCTTCTTTGACTTGGTCTAGTTAACACGGTTAGAGGTTTTCTTCAAATTCTTGTCGATAGTCTCTTAAAACATAAGTAACAAAAGAAACAAATTAATTATCAAAGGTAATATATTTAATTAGTTTCTGAGAATATATTTAAAAGTATTTTTCTCCTTCAGGTATTCAACTCCAGAAAGTTACGTGCAAACTCCATGATTGGGTATTTCAAGGTATGTCACTGTTGCTTATTATTTTATTTTTTTTTACTTTTTCTGAATAGTGCTATCGTTTCTTATTGTTTGACACACCTTTGTAGGAAGTTTTCAAACAGTTTCACGACATTTCACTTTTAACGGATTTCCCTTGATATGAAGAAATGGATCTGGAGCTTCAAATTCTGGATAGTTTTATAGCTGTTCTTTGCCGTTGAATATTTCAAGTTTTCTTGGCAATGATTTAGGGTAGAAG
The DNA here is from genome assembly GCA_025403585.1 of Parazoanthus swiftii. Classification (NCBI taxonomy): domain Eukaryota; kingdom Metazoa; phylum Cnidaria; class Anthozoa; order Zoantharia; family Parazoanthidae; genus Parazoanthus; species Parazoanthus swiftii. The sequence continues at coordinate 2,847 of JAOBYE010097227.1, forward strand.
AAGTGGTTGGGGCTAGGGGGAAAGATTGGGAGATGTTTTTAGAATTTTTGTTGTTATTTTTAAAAGATATAATCCAGATTTGTCGTCTATCTGAGGAGTGGCACCTGGATACACCCAAACGAAGGTTTGAAAAATCCTATTAACAATTTCCATTTTTTCAGGTTTTCTTCCCATCCACCTACTAACCACAATTCTACCTGTGAAGTCTGGGGAGTCGTGTCCCCTTAACTTTAAAAATGTCAAAAAAAATGTTGATCAGTTTATATACATGTACTGGTGGTCATACTGATTTTCCTATAGAATTAATGAAAAGTGTTTATTTTTCTTCTTTTTTGCAGTGTGATGTTGGCTTTTTCTACGATGAACCTTGTAAGTTCAACCTGTTAATGTTTTGTGACTCATTTGACTGGTATTTAGTATCACTGTTTTATTTTTGTTTTTGTTTTTTTTATTTAATATTTAATCCTTTTTCACTGCATATGTGTACATAAGTAAAAGTAAAAAATTAAAACGTTGTTACAAAAATATGTAATAACAAAGGAAAAATAAATGCAGTGGAGAAGGAATAGAAAGGAACATTAAGAACCATGCTGCGCTATGCCACCGGAATAACTAATATTGTTGTTGTTTTTCTATTTACACCAACAGCACATGCAGTGCTGAGAAAGTGGGTACTCCTTACTGACCCTGATGACAAGATGGCGGGAGTCAAGGTAACAGACACGTGTTGCATCGTTAGAACTAGTTATTTTGAACTAAATGACATTAGTAGAACTGATAAATTAAAAGTCTTTGTCCTGCATATCATTCGATAGATATATCCTTAGATGTATACATATTTAATGTATTTGTTCTGATAATATATGGCAATGCAATCTTTAAATTGATTTTAAAACAAATTTTCCTTTTTCACCGGGTGCAAGGGAATTTTGTCAACCCTTTCTATTGGCGATGATAGGTATTTTTGTCGTTTGTTGTCAATTCAGTTTTTTAACTTTTTGGAATGACAGACCTTTGAACCATAAATTTTTCTTAGTTAAACGTTTTACAAGATGAAGTACTATAATATGTAGCAGTAGTTTTGGTTAGTGCTCTGGCCTTATTAACAAAGAGTATGATACCCACATGTTTGGGCTGAGGGCCTGGATTGGTTAAGAGTGTTATCTATAATTTAAAAAAATTCCACACGGGTGGCAGATTTTAGTGGCCATGCACCACCTCAGTTGAGAGTTGGAGGCCCTTGATTTATATGGCTCTTTCACACCTCTTTCAAATCACATAGACTCAACTGACAGTGTCTTGGTTTCCTCAACTGTATTGTGTGGTGCAGTCTTTCAACACGATTGCGGCGTAATGCTGGATGTATTACATTCTCGTAAATAGCTCGATAAGTAGAATTAATTACAAAACCTACGATGCGGTTGCAAATCAAATGCTGCAAATATAATTAGAAAATGATGCACTACACAGTTTATAACTTTTGTTCGAGGTTAATTTTAAAAGATTGCTGATGACAAGTTTTTGTGAAAAGGTCTGGACATCAGCTAGTCAAAATATAGTGAAGGGATTAGAAAAAACTTAACTCTTATCCCACGCAGTATAGCCATGTTATATTATTGCTAGCACAAAATGTATTTAACATACATGTAACTATTTAATTGTTACACGTATAGAAATATGCAATACCCTTTGTGGTTAAGTGATGTTTGAATATATTGTTTTGCTGTATATTTACATGCATATAATATAATTGTGAGATATTCTTTTCAGAGTAATTTTAATACGTACAGGAAGTTTTTGTTATGATTAACTCAATTGCATCATTTTGACAGGATGAACATGACGACGTGAGTAAATGCAACTGTCTTTAGCTTCAAACATTAACCACTACACCGACCTTCGTCGTTTATGTTGTCATATAGTTATTAAGTTATTATTTATTGTATCTATTGCAAATACTTTACTTTACGAGCTTTATTTATACTTCTGCTCATAGATAATTTAACTTGATATGTAAAATGCCTTTGATGGGAAGGATGCAATTTTATGTTGTGTTGCTGAGAAATGGAGAACTCTTTTTAAGCAACACAGTGTAATAATTTTGTTGGTACGATGACCTATTAGTTACAGATAATATTTATTACAAACGTGTTAGTTTGTTGGTAACTATATTAAAAAATCATTCTGTTGCCCTTAAGTATTTCTTTTTTTCTGAATCTTTCTGACTCAGAATATCAACGTGATATACTTTGGAAGGCCTTATTTGGTCATTTTCAGCGATTATCCTCAGCATCATGAGCTTTTTAGCCCTTTTAAAGTCTTAATTAGATTTACTGAGACTTAGTTTAAAGCTGATACACTGCCCATCCTGTAGATTAGCAGTATTACATTGTTATAGAGCTTGTAGATTTGATTGAAATACTGTAATAAATAAAATGCATGCTAGATACCAACAAGGCGCTCACTACTCCTGGAATTCCTGGAATTTGAAATTTTTCTCCAGGGCCCTGAAAAACTTCTGGCAAAACAGATAATTTCCCTGTACTCCTGGAAAAATCCTGGAATGTTGTGGAATAATTTTCAACAGTTTTATAAACAAACCAAAACGTGCAGAAGTATCTGATTCATGATTGTACTTTTAGTATTTCATCAAGACTCAATTTCACGAAGTTTTTTTTTCCCGAGAATTTTGGTCATTTTTGTCCCGTTTCGCTTCGCCCGGAAAGCTGAATAAATTACTTGATATGGTTTTGGTTTTGGCGAGAGAGAACTTGGTGTTGGGTCCTGGAAAAGTAAATTTTCTACCCTGGAGAACTCCTGGAAAAGTCCTGGAATTCGTTATCAGTCAGTGAGCACCATGTATCAAGGCATTTTTACTCGGGAACATATGATTAGTAACAGGCAAAGCATACAGTCATATAATTTAGATTAATATGCTTTAGAACATAGCTTTCAACTTTTCGCGCGTTTTTTGTATGATGCGAACGTGCACCTATAACTCGATGGACGCACGCCGGTGCATCTTTATCACAACAAATGTTTACAAGTAAATCTTCGAAGACAGAGCCAGGAAATAGGTTTTAAAGAGGTTTTTAAATGGAAAACGAACCAATTGAAGGCGACGACCAAGAAATGGAAGGGGGTGTCCGAATTTTTCTAAGGAAATGAACTACGAAAACAATCCGGTTGATGAACAGCGGTTCGCAAAGAACGCTTTTTTGCTTACTGAGTAAAGTGGTTGTGTTCCAAATGAAGTCCTCCTTGCTTTTAGCTGTGCGTCCATTGAGTTGAGACACATCAATACTTTTCTTAGTCTTATAAACAAAATATTGTGTTTAAATTAGAAAGTGTAACAACACTGTTGTTTAAAAATGTTTTGGTTGTCTTGAAGGTGAACGGTACGTATGATTAAGTTATACTCCGTCATTTCTGAACGTTTGCAGTTTGGACCGTAAAAACATATATTTCAGTGGTTTCTTTAATCAACAACGTTAGCTAGTGCCATTTGAGAAAATGAACGACAGCATTTAAGCAATTTTTGTATTCAATTGAGTACATAGTTTTGGTTGCTGATACGGGTGTGTTTTTGGACAATCATGTGATAATCTTAAAACTCAAAATTTGCCTTGGAACCTACAAGTATTGGCTCTGTAATGTATATACAATATATAAACATCTTTCTGTAAAATGATTTTAGGACATCTTGGTTTTAGGCCGCATTCAAAATTCTTGGTGATCAGAAGTAAGACTTTCTCTGCTACAGTCTTGAACCCTCAAAAGTTGTGTTTATCGTTTACAGTGTTGACTTTTTAACTTCGGTCAGTAAGAGTGTTTCCGCTCTTCAAGACAGCTAAATCTTTGAATTCGAACGAGCTGGCCACGAACATGACAAGGAAGAACTTCAAAACGTGCCTAATTCAACTTGCTACTTTGTTGTTCTTATCTCTTTCTCCATTGGCCCAGTCAACGCTGTGATAAATTTTTGGGGAGAAAGACTTTTCCCATTTTTGGGAGCGTAGTTTGACTTAGGGTAATCTTAGTTTATAACCTTGCACTAGTTGACAACACTTAACAATTGAAGTTGTTGCTGATACAGAGAAATTATCTTAGTTAACAAATTTAAAAGTTGCGGTGTACACAGTACTTTAACAGGGTTCTATGGAGACAGGCTGCAAGGTTTTGTTTTTTAGACGAAAAAACATAATTTCTAAGAATACCGAGTGCTTGTTTGATGCTAAAATATTCTTAATCCCGACTTTAATATCGCTCAGCTACCACAGAAACTGAGAAAGAGAAACGGGGATTGCAAAGTAACGTTGAATTCCTCCATATATTTCTTGATGGAAACTAGATTTTTTAATGCACTCTTTGTAGTTGTAGTTTAGTACTTTGGTGTATTCTGGCACCTTGGGTTTGCCTTCGTAAGAACCCTGTTTTGTTTCGAAATTGTTTATAGTTACAAGTTGAAAGGGGCACTGTCTGGTATGCAAATTTCTCATCTTGAGTACTCAAACAAATTAGAAGACAGTCATATTAAGAAGTTTTGGACTCATTTTAAGCATGAAACAGATTGAAACAGAATGTACTTTATAACTTCATTTAAGTGTTGACCACATGCACTTCGTCTGCGTGTGAAGTAAGCCAGTCGGAGAAGAAAGATAATTGCCGTTTTCGTTGCAATTCGGTGGTCGTGGAAGGAGACAACGTGGATGGCAATGTTCCGTTGGTCAGAAGCTTTCTTTTCTCACTACTCTAATGACGAAAGACGAAGGACTTGTTGACACTCAAGTGAACATGACAGTAATTTTTTTTTTGACATTATAGAATCAGATTTAGATGGACGTTTTAAAATCACGAAAAAACGTAGCAGATTTCTTTTTAAAAAAACACATGTAACTTTGCCAGTTCCATTTTTAAGTTTTGTTGATGTACATAGACATTCAAACTGGATGTCGAACTAGTTATAGTTTAAGACCTTGATTATAGATTTCCAAATAGTTTTAACGGTCCTGACAATGCCCCTTTCACAGTAGTAAGTTGATTCACTTGTATTGTACGGATTTCTTAAGTCTTGTGATACTGAGATTTGATTACAAAATTGGTACCAGACATTTCATACTTCATTGAGGCACTGTAAGTACTTTTCTGATCATTGCATTCATTATGCTGTACAACATCCCATAGACACTTCTGTTTCAATATTGTTCTGTGTTTGGTTGTTTCAATTTTTTGTTTTGCATACATGTAGTGCCTGAGTATGTTTGTTGCTGTATACGTAAACGTGTCAAATGGTATTGCTGCTTCATCATCATCATAGATCATCATCATCACCATCATACATTGTCATTCCATTATCAACATCATCCTCGCCATCCTCGCCAACATTGATACTACTGTCACTATGCAATCACGATTGCCAAGTATTGGATTAAGTTGTGTTGGTGCCATTAGGATTAAACTGAACTGATTTTTACCTAATATACTACTGCTAAATCTATGGCTAATGTTTAATTTAAGTAAGTTAATTTAGAGTGCAAACATCTAATTATACTGGCCAGTTAAGAGTAGCAATGGGCAACTGACGTTTGCAACGCAGTTTTTGCGTGATATCCATGGAACTGGATACAAATTTAGCACTTAATACAGCTTAATAAGTTTTGCAAGGTCTACTCAGTAATATTTTAACTAATTAGGTGCCGTAATATCTTGAGTTGTTATACCCACACAAGCTAAAAAATCTTGCTAACTACTGTTGGACCGCGTTTGATGTTATTTTAGGGTATGACAACACAAGGCCCGAGTGCAGTAACTAATATAAATGAGATAATCAGCATACGATGTTGTTTTGGTGCCTAATCGGATTAATTTAAACCTGGGTAGTATATCTATCTATTACTTGATCACAACTCTTGTCCTTCTGCATCTTCAAACATCAAAGTATTCAAATTGTTCATTTTTTGTACGAATTGTCCTTCTCTTACATTTTTACAATGCAAGTTTGCCATATACCTATATTTCGTAATTGCATTTTTTTAAAACTGTAATCCATTTAAAAAATTTTGGAAATTTGTTAAGTTTAAAAATACCCACCACTAGACAGTTGTACTCTTCAAACAAGCAAAATGAATCGTCTTTGCCGTAGCTGAGCTTTCGACAATTGGTTTGAAGGTTAAAACAACTTGGTGTTTAGGGAGTTGTCGTGGCAGGACAAGAGTTACCAGAGCAGTGACTCACCAGTAACTAATAACTCGCACTAATAGTATGTTGGGTACCTGACGTAGTTATACTTTTGCAGTAAGAACACAAGAACCATCTCCGAACACAAGATGTCATGCGTGTGTCAATATGCAAATGGAGCTAATACCAAACCGCAGCATTGACTCACCCATAACTAGTAGCTCATTCTAATATTACGCCAGGTATCCATTGTTGTACTTGGCAGTGGTAAAGCAAGATCAATCGAGGTCATTCTCCGAACAACGGATTTTGTTCGTGTGTCAGTATGCAAACTACAGTTGATTCCAAACCGAAGTGTTGACTCACCTATAACAAATAACTTACTCTAATATTTGTCAGGTATCTAATGTTCTACTTTTACAGTAATAGAGCAACATCAAGCAAGATCAATCTCCGTGCAGTGGATGACGTACGCGTGTCGATACGCAAACTGCGGCTAATATTAACTCGACTGTAGATTGTTACTCGCTAATATCACTCCAGTTATCTAATGTTGTAATTCTTACAGTAAGAGAACAGGGCAATCTCCAAACACAGGATGTCATACGTGCACTGATGTGTAAACTGCAGTTGAAATCGAACCGTAATTCCTTTACTGACCAGCTGTGTGTTGTAGGATGACGATGAAAGTAGTGGCGGTGGAGGGAAGTCCAGAGGAATGGCAGGCCGGGGTTTGGGAGGAATTCCAGCAGTAATTATCATTTTTTTAATTTTATTTTCTTCATAAGTAGAAATATTAATTTTGGAAAGTGGGCAAATCTAACAAGCAACCACAAGCTAAAGAAAAAATGATTTTAAATGTACAGTCAACGAAGTTGACAGTGAGGAATAACCGAAACATTTATGTATAAAGGCTGCCATTTTGTACAGTGAATGGGTCGAAGTGACTCGAAGACCGTAGTCACAGGATCTTTAGCTTTTAAGATAGTGTCAAGATTTGATTCGAATATTTGAAGTTTAGCTCGACACATTAAAGATAGCTAGTAAGTTTACCGTTGTAACTACTTCCAAAACAGTCGGAAGAAATACCCAAAAAACTGCAAAGTAAGTCCTCTCCAAATCCAGGGTTAGCACAGGTCATAGAATCTATGATCCATCAATCATAGAAATTTCGCGGAATTTCTGCAGTGAAGATGTTATGGTTATGGTTACGGTTAGGGTCACTTCCGTCCACACTAAAACAAGACTTTAAGATAACAAATAAATACAAATTACTGACTAAATGAAGCATTCAACACCATAAAACACTACATGTCTAATTATTTTCAGTTATAAGAAATAAATATGTTCGTAAATCCAATGCTGAAAAATTAGAATTTAAATTACTTTTCATTTCGCCTAGCTGTTCCTTAACAAAAACTTTACGCGAAGTTCTATCTACACTTCTGTTTTGAATTTGCTTATTAAACTTGGTAAACACAGTAAATTAACCCAAGAATTTAATTTAACCAGATACAAATTTGAATCCAGTAGTTGCCATTTAATTTAGACGTTTTTTGTGCCAGTTTTGATTCGATAATACCACTTGTAATGTTGTTTATTAACAAAAAGAACATTGGCGAGTAAAATAATGTTCTTTCTTTGCACTTCAGAAATATGAAACAATGCAGAACATTCTTTTCACGCTAATTTATGGACGTGAACCAATTATGATATAAAGTTAGCAGTGTCAGTGTTACATGGATTATGTAACAATTTTCAGAACTTTTTAAATGTTACTCAGTTGTACAACAATTGCACTTGTAGATGGTGTGAGATCAGGTTTGCAGCGGTACTGTTTCATTGTTCACAAATTGAAAGACCAGTCCAAGTAGTATCATCCCTGATGAGCAGTTTTAAAGCCTTGAAAAGAAGGACAAGAGGTTCTCTAATTAAGATAGAATTGCTTGTGTTACAGGTACAGGTGCAAATGCTTAAATATATAACGTTAATGTAACTTCGTTTCATCATGTAACTCTTTAAGGAGATATAAGCATATTTCAATATAAATGATGATCATCAGAGAGGTTAACTCTGAAATTCCCGGATATCGATGCAACCAGAGTACTATTCACACCTCCGAGAAGAACATCGGCAAGTGTGGGCAGACTGGGTTTGAGATTGCTTAACGTTTCTTGGGTTTGTCTCATATTTGTTCCTCTGTCAGTGTGGTTGCATCGGTAGCCCAATTGGTTGAAGCGCCTGACATGTGATCGGGGTACTGTGTTTTGTTATGTTTCTCTTACACTTAGCTCTGGTTGCATCCCAAACATTGTAGTTAATTCCTCGTTGATGATCATAAGTAACTCTTAAACCATCAGTTGGTAGTTAACGTGATCATAAAATAATATGTTTCAGCAGTTATTGAATGCCATAAATTTAATAATTCTTTCAAAATAGTTTGCTTATTTGGGTATCTTTAAAAACATGCAATAATACAGTACATTAAACTTTTTAAGTTGAACCTGCATGGTTTTGAAACATATTTTTTGTAAACTGATCACTGGAGTGTCGCTTTTTCGCACTTAGAATAAGAAAGGCAGTAAACAAAAGCTTTTTGAAATCCTATGATGTGTACATTACCATGATTGTTGGTTTGACGAAAATATAATTACCGACTTTTTTAGCTAAGCAATTATAAATGTAACAGGTGAATGAGCGCTTTCCGCGTAAACAAATTAAAGCTACAATGCAACTAGACAATTACAGTATGTGCTCTTTGTACAGGGCAGTCTTATGGTTACTGTACCTACTGAAGTAAACATCGTTAAATGATGCTTCTCTCAAAACCAGTTACGTGTATGAAGCTGTAACTTTTAAAGGGATGTCAGCCAATTTTGCTGTTAAATAAAACAATATAAAGTACAAAACTCAACTGGGCAGAAGCTTTGCTGTCAACTAAGTTTAGTTGTCTCAAAATGTAGTTATTACCTTCAGTACAACTCCTTGACAACATGCAGTAACATTTTTAAACGTTTTAAAATTGCAAACGGTACTAAAACGTTTGCTTCCAAGTTGTGAAGAAATACCACTGCAATAAATACCATTAAAAGGCACATCTTGCTGCGTCATCATAATAAACACATGACAGACGTACCGTAACGTTAATGGTCCCTAACTTGAAAGTATACATACTTGTGATATTACGTAATTTAAGGCCTCCACAAACGAGAGATGTAGTTATCGATAATTTTGGTTGTACATGTCAGAAACAGAAGTAATCGATAACTGCAGGGCCGTAGCAAGGGGTAGGGCCGGGGGGACCGTGCCTCCCCCAAGTTTTTTCCCCAGCAAATGTGTCAAACGTGTCAAGCTCAGCAAATTGCTTCAAACTTGAGAAAAACTTGTCATATTTTGCTAGTTTTAGACACTCTGATGTTGTTTCAAATGGCGTTTAAAACCAAGCGAACACGTTTTTAGACACGCTAATTTTCAAAATTTCCCGGGGGACCATGCCCCCGCACCCCCCTTGGACCGGCTCTTGGCGGTGCCCCCTTAGTTTTTCAAAGCTTGCTACGGCCCCGAACTGTCAGTGCTCGATACGTCTTTGCACACACGGGACATCAGATAAATAGCTATCGACAACTAATATTGGCTCAGTTGTCGAGGACTATCGCAAAGACGGGAAAATTAGTTATCGATGACAAAACAGCCACGTTAGTTATCGGTTTAAAAAGTATTCCTTTTGAAAATGAAAACTCATTCATTGTCGATAACTTTATTTTTGACAATTTGTTATCGATGACATGGGACACACACGGGTCGTTTTGGTTATCGATTACGTTCTGTTATCAACAACTAATTGTTATCGATAACTAAATTCCTCGTCTGTGGAGGCCTTCAATACTCAAGATGGGAGAAGGGTGTCGAAAGGAAGATTTTGAATCCCCATAAACCAGGAAATAAAATATTCATAAATTTAATGGGTGATCTTAAAATAAACAATCGCAGTAAAACCACTGTGTTTCAAATTCAAACCATCTTTAAACTAAAACGTGATTTGTGACTTCAAATTGTCGCATGACGCTTTGTTAAGCAGTTTTAACTCTTTTTGATGCTTTAATGTTAAAAAGATTTTAAAATCCTCGTTGGTGATCTTTGTTGTGTTTAGCTCTTTGGTTTGTTTACTTACTGTTTTTTCCATTTACACGTGCAACATCTGTTTTCCTAAGTTAGTTTTGGCTTTTTGATGCAAGCGATTTTATTCTGTTACCACTATTTGCGGGCAAGTGTTTTTGCAGCTATGAATGTTTCTGGGTGGCAATCTAACACATACCTTTTGTGCCAAGTTTAAACTTATGTTTTGACTTTTGTAGGGATACTTGAAGGTATCAGTGATGGTCCTGGGTCCTGGTGATGAAGCTCCAGTAAGTATCAAGTTTACAGCTATTTTAAAAAAGGTTCTCATAACTCAATAATTGGTACTGGAACCGAAAGGAACTTTGGGTACACTAATATTTAGTGGTAAATTTTAATGATACAGTAATGATAGCAGTGACGATAACTGTCTTATGATTAACCTACACTCTACATTGTGCAAAGTCAGTGCTTATTGCAATAAACTATATGTGCTCCTTGAACCCCCATAGCTCCTTTCGGTTCCAGTATCGACTATTGACTATGACAACCTTTTTTGAAATAGCTGTAGACCAGATTTAATAACAATTAAACTATGTACTCTGACTGAGAATTTGCGTGTCATTTTCGCAATTGATATACTAAGTTTGTGAGCTCTCTATCTTCCTCGTACAGTGTAGCTCGACAGATATGCCATTAAAGTGCATTTTTTTGTTGTTTCAGAGTGGACGTGAAGGAGAAAATGATGACAATGATGACATTGAATCGTAAGGACTTGGTGTTTAAAGCAGATTAGTATCAGCAGTATTAGGCAAATAAATGATTTAATTGGTCATATTTTAGGCCGCAGGTTTTTTTTTCTTTACTGTGTTTTTATTTTACAACAAGTGTCGCTGTGACGTTAGATAAAAGAAAAAAAGGAGGTAGGCCGCAGATATTTGCCAAAAAAACTCTTTAACAACCGTGGCTTGATGGTAGAAACATTGTATGATAGATAGATAGCGTCATATTGTATTGTTTATGCGAGAATACATGTATACTTTATTTCAAAATATGAACACTGCTTAGCAGAAACATTCTAAACTCATAAGTTGTGGTCTTCGTTAGTTGTTTTAGGGTTTCAGCTGGTAAAGTGTCGTTTTCTGACTGTTTCTAATATGGCCAAGAATAAAAATCTTTTTTCAATTTTGTCATGAAAGGCAATTGTTGCCATGTAAATTATCTGCCCTATGATATCCTTTAACTCTTTAAACTTTTTTTGAAACTTATGTACATGGGATCCAAATGTCTTCATACTTTAAGAACAAGAATTATATTTTGGAAAGCTTCCTATACTTATTGTTTAAGCACAAGTTTGTTATATATAGTGTGATTGTCCGCCAATAATTAACATTAAAAGTTAAACACGAGTTTTTAATAAGTTGGAAATTTCATCTTGCAGCAACCTTCTTCACCCATCTGGTGTGATGCTCCGCCCAGCAACTTTCTCTTTAAAAATCTACAAAGCTGAGGATATTCCACAGAGTAAGTAATATAGGTTTACTGTAAGTTTGTGCTTTTTAGGTACAGTGGATATTATATTATTGGCCGTACGTTTTATATTAGGACCTGCATGTTAGCAGAACCCGTAAACCAGAGGTTTCAATACAACTATAACAGCATATTTTTTGCGTGTTTTTGCTAATATGCGTCTGTCTTTTCTGCTTGTTTTAGTGGACTCTGGCTTTATTCAAGGAATGAAGAAAGTGCTAAGGATTGGAGAGGTGACTTTAGTTTTATTGATCGTGGATGATGTAAGACGTAAGACAAGTAGTTCATTGAAAATGGAAGAGATTTAAGTAGTTGTCAAGGGATTATTTTCTGTTTCTTCTTTGGGAATTAAATGCATTGTTGTGAAATTTGATTACGTGTGAAATTGGTATCCCAGTTATAATCTTGCTCGGTGTTAAAGCTACAGAGATGTTGGTTTGTGATGAGGCCAGTGGGTGTTCAGGTTTGATTTATTGTTTTGATGATTTAGTTGATCAGGTCTTCACAGAAATGTTTGTATGCACCAATGAAAGTGATTGCCGATCTATTTCATCTTCCCACTCTTGTTAAAGTGCAGATAGTCTCATCTGGATATTTTTTCCCGTTTAGGATCAGAAAGAATTAGTTGATCCATTTGTAGCATTCACCTTTGCTGGAAAACAGGTGAGAATCAGAAATATTGTTTTAGTATTAAAGAGCCATATTGTATTGGTACGAAACACAAAAAAATTACGTGTTTATAGTATGTATAAGTATCAATCAATCGTATGCTTCCATCAACGTTTCGTGATCTTTTTCTAACTAGCAGTCAGCTACACACTTATTAGTCCCTGATCAAACGTGGATGTAAGCCCCTGCACGCCAGTACAAACTTGCGTTTAATTGCACTTTCTTTGGCCACTGATGAAGAACATGCAGCGACTTGCATTCTAATTTCAGCTCGCTCAAAGTCGATGCAAGTCAGTGCAAGTCTATGCAAGTTGGTTGCCAAATGTAACGCAAGTTGAACGCAAGTTTAAAACTCAAACTGACATGCCGTCGACTTTATATGCGTTTGGCCAGGGCTTTATACCAGGTCTGCCGACAATCTCCGTCCCCGCAAGTTTCGAACAAATACCAAAAAGTTTACTATTCTTTTACCAAGGCCCTCAGATCTGTAACGCCATCCCGACTTCTATTTCTTTCTCAAACAGCCTTTTTTCCTTTAAGAAAAATGAAATGCTTCAGGACTATTACGGCCATGACTCGCGTACCCTTAACCAATATATTTCCCCCCAAATATTTGTAAGCAAGTTCTTACGAGGAGCTCCTTTCCCTTTCCTACAAGAAACTGCCGTAAAGGAAATTCAGAATATCTAACAGAGGCTGTTCGTTTACTTTGTTTACTTGTTATTTTAATTCCTGCTAACTGTTTCCTAGAATAGTGCAATCGTGTTTTCAGTTCATGTAAGTGACTATTGTGTTGTTAATTAATAACGCGCCAATTAAATCTTTGCACCGGTCATATTCTTATTTATTTTGCAGATTAAAACAAGAACCCATTATAACTGTGATCATCCAGACTTCAACCAGGAGCTGCATCTACCTTTTAGGGTAATTTCAGCCTTACTCTATCAGTTTTTGCGCCATCCTTCTTCCTAACTTCATAACTGTGTGCATGTACTAACACTGATTAATATTATCCAGTTCCCGTCAATGTGTGAACGCCTGAAGATACAAGTTTTTGACTGGTAAGTATAGCTTAGTTTTGGCAAAGAAATCAGTGCTTCAGATTTGATGCCCTACATGTACCTGACCACATAGAAGCAAGACCCTATACCACACAATTTAGAAAAGACGACGAGCCATCAGCGTTTATAAATAGGTCCCCATTTTTCAAACGCAAAAACCTTTCGAAGTAGAAGCCCCCCCCCCCCTCCCCCTCCCCCTCGGAAACCAACCCGTTAAATATTTTTTTATTCAACGTATTTGGTGTTACTTGTTCAAAGCTCGATTTTCCTAGCACCGATAAATGTTATCCACATCGTGCAAAGCTTACGCAAACTTAATAAATAATCAAACTGTAGCTCTTCCCCCATGATTGGAAAAAAAAAACTTTGACAATTAAATTTTACAGAATTTCAAACTCGAAAAAAACTTTTCTATATGGAAAGTGCCCAATCTGTTGACAATTAAGAACAGTAATGCATTATCCGGGTAGCCGCTAAAGCTTTACTTGCCTGTGATTAATGCAGGGATCGACTTACCAATGATGACTGCGTAGGAACCGCATATCTTCCAATATCCACAATTTCGGGTCAAGGAGAGGAGGGTGAGTGATATTAATGGCTAGGAAAATTCAATTGTATTTTACGGCTTTTCAGTATATTTAATTACATGAACAAAAAGCGCTCTTAAAAAGTAATCTGAAATATTTTCAATAAAAGGTCTAAAAAGAATAACTAATGTTTCTCGGAAATCACTTAAAACCAGTTTATAAAATAGTAACAGATTCAAATATCCGTAGTTTGTTACGCAAGACCATGGCTCGAAATAAAAAAAACTACACTGACCAGAAGCTGTTCTACACAAAGGAAAGGTTTCCGTATTAGACATACTATCCTCAATATTCATACAGCACATGAAAATAGCTTTAGTTACGCCATTAGGGAATGCGCGCTCCAATTATGATACTTATGTTTTGTCCGAAAGTTTATTTAAAAAAACTGAACAGAATGAGAGTAATTTGACAATACATGGCTTGAATTTCCATTAAATCGGTGTTATATTGCAAATTATTCTCAAAGTTATAGTACTGCGCATGTGACATTGTTTTTGGATCACTCTTTCCATAAACATATCTTTACACAAAATGAAATAACGAAACAAATTGAATTTAATGTTTGATTGAATAGTTTTAGTACTAGGTTTGTACCAGAGGAAAACAAGGAGATATACAGCATACTGAAAGATTTTCAATGAAATTTGTCGAAAAGTCAAGAAGATTTTACAAAAAGAAATAAACTGGCCATTGGCAATGATAAACGTTTTCGTGATGGTGTTCACCTTATTTCTTTTCAGGTTTTCTGCCCACATTTGGCCCATCATTCGTCAATTTGTATGGCTCAACAAGAGAGTTTTCTGATCTTCCTGACGAGTATGATGATCTCAATTTAGGTCTTGTAAGTTTCCATCAAACTGTCTGGTACTATGAACACTTTGGTCAAAATTAGATTTACGATTGGTCCACATTGGCGAGGAAGACAAGCAGAGACAAAAGCGGAAGCGAAAGGAGAAATCGATTCTAGTTTTACTCAGGGAGTGGAGACAAAAGCGTAGTTGTAGTAAAGATGGGCTGGGAACGGAAAATCTCCCTTATTTCTGCTGACAGGTAAACGAATTTGGAATTACTTTGCAGCACACTCTCCGATCGAATCTGCACAAAGTATCCCACGCCCCAACCAAAAAGAGCGCTCTTTACGTTTGATGAGTTTTTAACTCTTGTGCTTTCAGGGGGAGGGTGTAGCCTACAGAGGACGAGTATTGCTCGAACTGGAAACAAAATTGGGTGTAACACCCCAGGAAACAGAGGAGGATCTTCAGAGCCATGAAATCATTCGTGTGCAGGTGACAGTTGTCAATGAATTTAATGGCTTTGACGAACAGTGAAACACCGAGTGTGTTTTGTGTTTGTCTAATATGTTATTGGGACATGTTTTGTTTTCTCCACTTGAAAATATCAGATTGACAAAGGTTTTGTGGGATAAATTTCAAGATAAAAGACTATTGTCTCTGTCAGTTTTCGACTTTTGACAATTAAAGGCCATCACTGACTTTGTTAAGCAGTTTTCACAAACTTAGTAACTCTTGAGTTTTAACAACTTTGTCAGTTCCTAGGCGGTTGTAAAGTAGTGGTCTGCACACTGTTCTTAGTTCGAGATATTACGTTTGTCATTTTTTCATATTCAAGATTCGAATACTTTATAGGCCACAAGCTATTTTTTAGACTGCTTACTCCCACTTGAAACATTTTTTCAATAAAAAAAGATACTTTTGACAAAGTTCTACACCAGGAATACTAATATTAATCCGAGGACATAGCTGTTTTTGGTATAATTCAACAAGTAAATTTTTTACACTAAATAGTCAGTGCGTCATTTGATGTTAACACTTCCATAAAGCAAGAATACCGTTGAACTTTTTTTCCCCTTTTACGCTTTTTTAGCCGTATCTACGAAGACGCAAATACAAGCTCTATGCTTGCTTTATGCAAGCTACAATGGTCTCAACAGTCGATGGTCCTGTGGAATTTGAAGTTAGCATTGGTATGAAGATAATTCAAGTTCCTTCACTAAGATAATAGATAGCACAGTTACTGCACTTGTTAACGTGTTTCCGTTGTGTAAAACAATAAAACTGCTTTCATCGCAAAATGGTTCAAAAGTTAGGACTTTCTTAGTTCTGAGAAACTGTTCGACTATTTAACTGAGTTAAATCTTTTTAGGGGTTTCTTTTACAATTTTAGACGAATAATCTTAGTGTGGATTTCTTCACTTTATTCTGTCGCAACCATATACTGAAAATGAGCAGGTTTTCATCTCAATGGTTACTTTAAAGTTTTTGTGACAAACTCATTTGAAAGAACTCTATATTTAAGGTATTTGTTAAACACAATTCGAATAATTAGATTAGCTGTAGCATTTGCTGTGGCCGGCATTCACTGAGTTTTGAAAGGAAATCTCAAAATAAACTGTATAATAACAAGAATAAGAAATGTAATAAGAATAATAGATGTTTGGTGAGGAATGTTCCACTCACCAAGGATGATTTTTGTGGGAGTCCTCAAAAAATATTAGCTGTAATTAAAGATACGCAGAGAATTTAGTAAAAAACTGAACAGGATTGATTGACTGTCGGACATTTGTCTTTGCATAAAAAACGTTTAGGATTGGCTCTATATCTTGGTCAGTATTATGGCGACGGGGGCCAGTTGAGAAACAAAAGCTATGGACATTAAGATTGTTCAATGACCAGCAAACATTATACATCGTTGGAGGAGTATTCTCGTTTGGAGATCATTCCATTGCAATGTAGACAGATTTTCTGTAGACTGTTTTCTTATTCAAACTTAGGAAACTATGGCAACAAACTGGACACATCTGTTGCTCCATCGTCTTCAACGACTCCACCAACCAATGCAATCTACGATGGTTGTTACTACTACTACTTGCCATGGGGCGACACTAAACCTTGTGTTTGCGTGGAGAGCCACTGGGAAGACATCGCTTTTAGATTAGTTCCCCT
>JAOBYE010097338.1:3727-15789 GCA_025403585.1 Parazoanthus swiftii
AGATTTTTTGAGCAAACTAACTCCTTGCTTCCATCTGTCTTTATTGGAAACATCATCTACACGCGAAAGCCTGCGCATTATTCTAGTGAATAGTTTTGGTTTTTTCCAGTGTACATTTGCTGCTCCGACCATGGAGTTCATGACACTTCCTGATGAATGCAACAGCGCGTTGCCAATACCTTCTGATTCGCTGCAAAATTACAAGTATGCTTTTTCTTACTTTTTCTTCTGGAAATTTTAGCATTTAGCATTTTACCATTTGTTTTTCATAGTAACCATTTTAACAATGTTGTGGCTTTAAAATGTTTAACCCCAGAAAGTTCTAGTTATTTTTAATGGTAATGGTATCATCAGCTTTATATACTGGCATGGCTATTTTTAAAAACAAGTGTCGCCAAAGCTTATACAAAAGAAACAACAACTTTAAAACTCATTAAATACATTCTAATAAAGTTCGCATGTTTTAAAATATTACCACTTGAGAGTATGTGTTTTTTTTTGGCACATCCATGCAAATGCATTGCAATGCTGCCATTTTAATTGCTACTAACATTTAAAATGAATGCTCTGAAATGACTTACATTACTTGAAGTCATTTTTATAGCTCACTGGTATGAACATAAGAAAGTAGTTCTTTTTTTTCTTACAATTAATCGTTGTGTACGGGGGAGACCATAAGTAAATGGGTTTCATCTTCAATTTCATTTATTTCACAAAAAAACTATCTTCATATGGAGATTTATACTGAAGACCTTTTTTTAACTTTGTTTTAACTTCTATTCTGCGATTGCTCATTCAAAATTAACAAGTTGATTTCTATGAAAAGGAAACCAGCGTTATTGCTTGAAGGTGGTCATTTTGGGGGCTGTTTGAATCCCAATGATTTTCAGAATAGTTACAGATAAAACTTAGCCTTAAGCTTTTCGCGTGCAAAACTTTGGCCTGCATATAACTTTCTATGTCAACAATCAAGTTATAACCAAGAAATGTTGCTACATTAGTATGCTGACAACCTGCATTTTTCGAAAATGATATTTTTAGCAAGACTGCAGCCAAGTTTCATGAAACTTTTAGAAAACATGTAGTTATAGTCTCAATTATAAAATATTCAAGAGGAAAACGTGAAAGAAGAAAAGAGAACAAATTCTGTAAAAATATTTCCGTGTAGTGATTTGAATTTCATTTTGCATATGAAATGTGCGTAAATTGTAAATGATGATTAGTTATACTTAGTTCATATTGCCCTTCTAAAACTATGTCCTACATTTGTAAAAACCTCTGATTTGTGGTGATAGGTTCCGGTGTTGGGACACTCGTGGTTAGGCTAGCTAGTCCTTGCGTGACGCTGCGTCTTGTGAACGTCCGCTCCGAAAAGGCGCCGTGGCCGCGAACTTTGTCGCGCATTTCCATTGTTTTTTGCCGTTT
This sequence comes from Parazoanthus swiftii, assembly GCA_025403585.1. Lineage (NCBI taxonomy): Eukaryota > Metazoa > Cnidaria > Anthozoa > Zoantharia > Parazoanthidae > Parazoanthus > Parazoanthus swiftii. The sequence goes on from JAOBYE010097338.1 coordinate 5,153, forward strand.
TATTGTTTCGGAGACCACGCTTGAACGTCCCGTTGTACCTAGCGGTGCGATGGTCATTAGTACTGTGTGTGGAATATTAGGTTACTAATTTTGCCATTTGAGGCAAAAAACATTAACTTACAATTACATACACGACAGTTCACAGTAAAAAGCGACTAAACAAACACAGAAACGCGGCAGGAAAAAACAGCATAGCGATTTACTGCCAGCCCAGGGCTAAGCAAAATGATTGGGTATAAAGAACAATCTATGGTAAGATAGTAACCAAAAGTAACAGGGGATGTTACGCCGCGGAGTGAGTTACAGTTGACCGTCCCTAAGAAGATGGTACATTTGACTTTTAACCTAAGCATACGAAAATCCTAAGATTGCTCATTAAACGCGTGGAAAAATTATAAAACCTTCAATATGCAACGTTGCTACTTTACAATGATGAATATAACCAAGGTATATGGCTTTCTTTCTGTCAATTGGCTTTGTTAGCTTTGCAAGATGTTGTGGTAAATTGTACAACCACCATATTTTTCATACAGTCAACTGAGGCAGATTATTCAAAAGGTTTTGGGGCAATCACACGGTTGAGATATTTTCTGGTAATAAGTATTTAGTATAGTAATAAGTGATATAGTGAAAGACTCAGCAATAAATTACTGTTTTAAAAATCTGATGTTCTACACAGTTAGACTGCGTTGGTTTGCCGCAAATGTACGAGAACTTGGAACTTGACCTCGACTTAAAGTTATTGTTTATGGTCACTGGAGCAGCAACTTATGAAAGTAGTGTATACAGTACAGAAACTCCAGTGAACATTGCATAAAGTCAAAGTTGTTCTACGTCGATGTGCTACTAATGTTCGTATCGTTCAAACAGTACGGTCAGTTATCATCGCCACCGCCAAACTCGATAAGTAGTAGGAATCTCTTGACGAATCAAATATATTGATAAAATTTTCCTTATTCTAACGACCACTTTTTTTAGTATCTCGTGTTGTAAATACTTCACATGATTAGAACACTAGATTACCGGACCCAGTCAGTAAAGAGGATGGCATTCGTAATGTACATAAAAACACAAAAAATATACCTTCAGATTAATGAATAAGTGTTAAGTATGGAACGTTAAAACCTTCCCGTTCCAACTCCACCGTTTCTTAATTTCTAACGTTTAAGAAGACTCCACACGATTACTGGACCCATTTAGTAAAACCGACATCGTACCACCTCCTGTTTAAACGGTTAAAATGAAGTATAAGTTTACGTTGTTCAAACCTGCAGCTCTGCTTCGTGCCATCTTTCTGTCTGTAGTTTCGTGACTGTCAAAATTTGTTGCGTGGCTCGGAGCGTGACCTCCGTGGCTCGGAGAGTGACCAGGAATAAAGCCACCACCTCCGCACGACTTGCACTTGTGGGCTTGTGACTCCAGAAACATAGCAGCTTGTTCGTGAAAATCTTTCTTTTGATCTTTTAACCACAGTGAATAGGTTGTTTCCTGAACGTACACATTACTGAACTTCAGATACATGCAGTGCTTTTTGGGTCCACTTGGCGTCATTAGACGAGTAAGATTGATTATCTGAGGATAATAATAATAATAATAATAATAATAATAATAATAACAATAATATCAAGATTGATAATAATAATAATGGCCTTTATTTATACACTGTAAAAAGAAAACGGACGGAAACGGTTTCAAACAAGTTACGAATTTGCCTCAATTTGGAATATGATCCGTTATGGCCCGTCCTATTTATCTTCCAATCTCTCATAACTAACATGAGCGTGATAACCTTCCTCTTTCAAATCGTTTATAAGCTGCAGTTTACTACGTTATAATACGTAAGAGACATTTTAAAAGCACCGCGTAAACGTGAAAGGGCAAACGGCAGCAACACAAATGAGAACAAAAATTCTTCGCAGTAACGCTTGCGTATTTTCTCCAAAGGATCGTAAAAAAGATAGGTTGACTGATATGCTTATGTTCTGTTGGAACCGTTAACTGTTTGAATTTACTTTTCAGTTGTTATTCAGTAATTGTGCTCACTTCTTGGGTGGCTCCTCCTAAAATGGTCTGCAATTGGTCTGGGATTTAATGGAGCCGAAACCAATTGTAGAATTGCACACATTTTAGGAATCCCACTGACGATCATTTGCTTTTTTATTTTTTTGTCATTTATTTTTTTCATTTATTTTGAGAAATGAATTGTTGTCTTCTATATAATTCAAATCTTTAGTCCATTGGAAAACTTAGTTGCGAGATAATTTGATTCGTTCGCCATTCCACGTTTACGTGGTGTTAAAATCCCTTATGAAGACACTTACCTTGGTACCCTCGTCAGCATGACATCCACACAGTACAGGTGCGTGAAGGGACATAGTAACGTTGTGGTGGTGGTGATGGTGGTGGTGGTGTGTGTGTTGATGGGCGGGGCTTGGCTCATTGTAGTCATAGAAACCGTGATGGTTGTGCGCATGCTGGTGCATCAACGCAAGGCACGAGCATTCCAGTATTCCCTCCTTGGCAAGATTATACAGCACAATATCAACATTACTAGCCGTTGATTGAGGTAGAATGGCTTCTAGTACGTTTCTAGGGAAAGACAGCCCCAATATGGAAGCACATTTTAGGATCAACTGTTCACCAGGCAACATGCGGTCCACTCGGGCTAGCACCATGTCTTTGACGGAGTCTGGTACTAGTACTTTGGACAAGTCCACACCAGGAGCTATGATGCAAACTTTTCGGGTGTCATGCGGCATGCACGTTTCCGAAGCTGAAACAAAATCTCCAGGATCAAAATTATAATTAACGGAAACGGGCACTTCCTTGATGTCTTCCAGCTCATCGGTAAAAAGGCTACCTCTTCGCGAGTATGGATCGCTGGAAGAACTTGCCGAGCTCTTCTTTCCACTTTTAGGTGTCCATAGTTCCTCAGGATATTCGTCGATTTCTGTTAAAGCTCCTGCATGGATTTGCGAGCTCTTTGTACTGCTGACGGAGCTACTGCGCTCTCTCAGCAGGGAAACTGCTTTCTTCCCTTGTTGGGAAGGAAGGCTCATTCGTCTCAGCACCGTACTCCTTAAATCTTTACCAGCATTTACATCAGTGTACGTTGGTGTAGCAGGGCGGAGTGGAAGGTCTTCATCTTCACTGTCCGGGAGTGTTCCTATACCTGACGGAACCCTTTCGTCTTCAGTTTTCTTGAATGCTTCTTCCACTGAAACAACCATGATATGATTGCTTATAATCATGTCTTTGATAAGTTGCTCGCACCATGATGCTACTCCGTGGCTTTTTTGTCTTAAAATGGTATCCAATTCTTTTGGTATCGACATCACATCCATAAACTGACAGGCAAGATCGCTCATTACGTTCTCAGGAAGGCCACCTTTAAAAACAGTTTCAAGGTTCCAGTTAATTTACCTAATTTACTTACGCTGCTTGGCTTAGCATAATGTTCATTGAACCCTATCTTACACTGTGGGTGGAGGCAGGTGATGGAAGGAGAGGGGAGTCGACAGAAAATGCCCGCGCCAAGGTCAATTCTCTCTTAAAGACAAACCGTTAAAAGTAGCACTTCAGGGACTTTTTTGTGTTAAAATTTTGTTTGTTAATCAATGCGTTTGATAGACGTGGCAGCGCAAGAACCAATCAGAACGCACAAAAGCATCTTTATCATTTAATAATTAAACGATTACTAATATATGTTGTATAGGTGCTTTGCAAAGTCCAAGGAATTACATTGTTAACTAGTTACTTACGCAGCACAAACTTTTTATTTTGAGGATGAGCAATGAGTCTAACAGCTGCTGTGGGGGGAGGGTTGGAAGACGAGAATGGTCTCAACGCCAGTACCAAAATGGCGTGAGAATCTTGAGCAAGATCTTCCAGAAAATCCCAAGAGTCAGGGTCAATAAATTCTGCTCCATCTACGGCGAAGAAACACGGGCGGTCTACTGCAAACTGAAACAAAATTATTGGACGTTTATGAAACATTTTCACACAAAATTGTCTAGAAAACTAATAAGAAATACAAGACAAAGATATCACATTTCTTGCATAGGACAAGTTAAAGTATACAAATTAACAGAACTTTGGAACATAAACAACACTATTTGAACATTTCAAAAGTTTACTGTAACTAATGCGTGGCCCCATGTTGACATGTTCAGAGATGGCGGCCAAGAACGTGGTGAACAAATAATACTGTTTTCGAACCAAAATGATTGGTTTCACTCAATAAACAAGGTGTAAAACAATGATACTGATTAATCGTAATGCTGTTCAGACGTCCTTAATTTGAAGCAACATAAATCTAGGCAAACCTTTATCGCAAGAATCATGCAAGCAGGCATCTCCCATATCCAGAGGGGGACATGAGAGATTATACTTGTCAGGCAAGTTATCTAAGAAGTGAAAAAATCAGGCTATGGAAAAACTGTAGTTAGAAATAGATCTTACTAAGTGTACCATACAGTATGAGAGTAACTGCAAGAATTGTGACCAATAAAGGGCGTTATTGCATTTTAATTGATGCATGGATGACAAATACTAAGTGAGTAAGATGTCTTACCTGATGAACAATTCCGAATAAGAGTTTATGAAAATGCTGTGTTCTCAGATCTGCCTCCATATGAGTAAACTTAGGGTGTGCTGGAACCTGAGGAAAAATTGAAAGATAACTCGACCGAATCTCAATGACAGTTAACGGAAAATGTTAACAACCATCCAAACGTTTTGAATGTCTTTTTCTTCCACATAATTTATACAAAATATGTATTTGTCAATTTAAAGTAATTGGTGAAAGTGGTTGAAACAAGATACAGCACCTGAAAGTTGACAAGCTACCTTGTTCTCAAGTGAGAAACTAAACAAAAAACTACAACTCAAAAAACGTTAAACATTTAGATACCAGGTAGAATACCTATATTGAACAATGTTTGCACACATACAACGTTTATGTAATAGTAGGCCGGGAGCCTTACACCAAAACGCATGCGCACTACCAACTACCACTGAAGTGACAGGAATGAGCACCTATTTCTTCTTGTTGGGACTCACCCGAATTGCATAGCTAGCGCCAGGAAAATAAAATCAAACAACACCGGCAAGTGCCAAACTGCTGCTTTAAGCCTTATCTTCCTGCTTACGCTTATGGGAGCGAAGGCTGGGGGTCACTAAGACCTCGGCAATGTGCACATGGGAACGGATTAAATAAAGCATTGGTTTTCTATGACTGAATTTTGAATGTTCTCATAAGAAGGCGCAATGCGAGGGGCACAGAACCTGGTTGATTATTCCCATGTACGCAATGCCTACGTCTTCTTGGTAACCCCCTCCCACCCCCCTAAAACAGGGGTTTAAGGTTTAAAGCAACCTTTGACTTGCCTCATGAGCATACATGAATGCGTTGGCCAATGATATGTTCGAGGTTTTCTTTTATTAGCTATGCAATGGTGACGAGTCCAAACAAGAATGAAAAATTTGTCCATTGCTGCCAATCCATGAGTTGTTGGCTGTACACAAGCTCTTTTTGTGAATCACTCCTTCCATCTTTCGTCCAGTTATTGGCTGACACTTTATGAAGGCATTTGTGACAAGTTTTATGGATTTGATCTAACATTATATTTAATGACTAGTTTTTCTCACGTGAGTCCCGAGGAGATCGTTCAGCAAACACAGGTCTTCCTTTAACGTGTCATCGATAATGTGTTCTCTTAGCGCATGCTCTCTTTCCACGGGCGTGCGACACTCCTCTAACTCCAGGAGAATGGAGACTAAAGACTGTACAACGTAGTATGGAGTATGCGCATGGGCCATGTCAGCCTCGACGTAGTCCACTCTGCCGTGGGAAAAAGGAAGATGTGTCAAAAACATTTGTTCACCACCTGCGAAACTTAGAAACCCAATCTGAGCCCGGGCCTTTTTAGGATTTCTGGTATCGGGTGGTACAGGCCCGTAACGCATGATCTTTTTACCATATTTGAACGAAGTTCACAAGAGAAAATTTGTCACAGCTTTGACGTCAACAAATATTCAATTTTGTTTTTTGTTTTTACAAAGTCTTGCTGCTCAGAAGCTTACGTTTTCTGTCTTTGGAAAATCGATAAACAAGCCTCCCTTTTAATTGAAATGACAGCACTTTATATAATTGACATTTCCAGCGAAATTTCAATGTCTAAAGTGCACTTTAGCTCGCTAATTGTAACATTAATATTTTACTCAAATTTCTTGCATCAAATGCTATTAATGAAACTTGATCATTTTTTTTGCTTTGTTTGCGACGTTTTCAAATACAATACCAGGAGATGCTTCAAAATTTTACACAGTGAAATACAACACAACAATACTTATTCTTATTTCGCTTTTTACAGTAGCCAATTTAGTTTCATAAACATTTTGTTCAGTTTTGTTCTTCTTCTTTTCTGTTTACATTTACAAAGTATGTATACGCAAGGAAGTACCTGAGGCGAAAATAAACGACAAGAATTACGAGTTTGGCACCAGACTAAGATTTACGCTAAATACGACAGCAGTCGTATGATCACAGGAACAAAAGAAACCATTAAGTTTTCTTCCCTATCCGTCGACTGCGCTGGCAATGCATTATTACTTTCTGCTAATCTTGGTTTTAAATAAAAGAAAATGTTTTCTAAACAGTTCCCAACTTAATCTTTATGTTTGTGAGCTTTGGCTAGCAAAGCTTTTGGTTGAAGAAAGATATGTAAAGTTTAGGGACCAAAACGTACTACTTGGAGATGCCTCATGCCTGAAATCTTCTTCTTCCGTACCTTTACAATAGAAACTGAAACATAACCCATTTTTTGCCAAAATATGCATATATGCCTTAAACGTACTTGAAATCTTCCTCCTCGGCATCGTCCATGAATTCCTCCAGCAGTCGCGTCTTACCAATGCCTGCCTCGCCTTCAACTATCACAACTCGCCGACTTCCTTCGGTGTGGTCAACTTTGATTGAATGGAGAAGTCTCTTTATTTCGTCTCTTTCTTTTGATCGGCCTTTGGATAAAAAAAAGTAAAATATAGAGTACTGGAATACATATATTCATGTTAAGTTATGTGTAGTATCTTGATTTTATTGATCAAATTTAACTATGATAAAATGTGCATAGGTTTTGCAAAGAAAACCAAAAAGACCAACTAGTTTCAATCGGTTCCTGCTCGTTTCTGTGTAATCCTAGAAAGCTTATAATACGTTTTTTACGCCGCGAAGATGTTCCATTTAACCAACTGCACAACTGTTCCTTGATTGTAAACATATTTTTGACATCAATAGAAAGACGTCATCAATGAAAACGTCATGATAGTTCATGAAATAGTCTTTTTTTGCTAATATTTTTGAAATTTGTTAGTTTTTTATTAAAAAAAAATATTGTAAATTTGCCATTTGTTGTTTACTTTTTGTTATTTCATAGTTCTAACCTATAAATTGGTCTTACTTTAAATATTATACCTTAAAAATAATCAAAATCTGGAAATCCATAAATCTAATAAGGCGGCCGAAATCCGCCATTTTGAATTTTGCATTTGTTACTATAGCAACATCAGCTAATTAGTTAGCCATAAAACTGTTTAGTGGCCTATTTACTAATTGCTTGCCAAAGAGCGTGCACAGTTAATTTAAACGGCATTTGGAAAAACGTGGGGATAAAAATGTCTCTCCTTAAGCATTAATGTACGACAAAATATATAGCTAAAGTTTTTTTAGGGTTAACTAAGGACATCTGTAACCGCCTTCGTTTCTCTTTATAGGGGCCAACTGAAACTAAAAACTCTGAATTCAACTCTTAAGCAACAGAAGCCGTTGTTTCATTATGGTGTATCATCAAGTCTTCTCTTAGAAAAATAGTAATCTAGATCTCATTTTCTCTTAATGAAGGAGCTGTGTGCTATCTTAACTTTTACTATCTTAATGAAGCAAGTTATGGGCACGTGATTAGACTTTCTACAAGTTTGTTCACGAATAAATTCGCACAATCCAGTTTGAAGAACTAAAACTGAGCGTCTGAATGTCTGTCGGTTGATATATAAAGGAATTCAAAACTTACCTATTATAGGATATTCTAGTTCTTCGTCATCTTCAGCTTCTCGACTGTAAAGAAAGATATGGACAAGTTCACATTTGACCATGATCTACGTTTAGTTGTACAACTAGCTGAAGTTTCATGTATAATGTGAGAACAATTCAAACTGCAAAGGAGTTCCGTTAATCTGGCTTATTAAAAGATGTAATAAAGTGTATTTGAAAGTGAAATGTAGCTTCAGTTTAGGTAACTAAAGATATTATTTTATTGGTCTTTTTTCCTTGTCTTTAACAATTCTTTACTCTTCACTCATTGTTTCTCGTCATGATCTGACGGTCTAGGCTTTATTTGTCATAACTGTTGTCACTGACTGTAACATGATGACGGCAGATTACGCTGACAGACTTTCTTTCACCACGGTTGGCCGTTGCTTTCGTCAGTGTTGAAACAACTGTTACAACCATCAACGTTTTCTTTAAAGGTTAAATTTTTTTGAAAGCGTGACAACACGTGTGTGCGAGGCTGACACAGTTTGTAAGATATTCTGACTGCCAACCAGAAAGCTCGCGGTTCAATCTCCTGCCTGGTAAGTTCGAGGGTTGAACTTCGGGCGACCTTCTTTCTCCACACCGTCCGTGATTAGGGAAGCTAAGCCGTTGGTCTATAGTCTTTTGACGTTCAATCGGAACCCACACACTTGTCGTAGGAGTAGGCTATTGCCGCTGTTGTAGACTGACACCTCTTCCCCTACAAAGGGCCTGCTGTAATTGGGAAAACCTGTAGCTGTGTCTCTCCCCCTTCGGATAAATAGCTAATTAAACTAAACCAAACCAAACCAAACCAAACCAAACTAAACTAAACTAAAAATATCTGGGGAAAGAAGTTTAACTATAAAACGAGGATTGATCTCTAGTGTGAAACTTACTCGTGATGTCTGTTGTACTCGCGAACTTTTCCTGGTTCAGATATCCCTTTCAACGGTCTCCCAGGAAGTTCCACAAAGTCTTCGTTTTTCAGTTTGGTCTTGGCAGATCTGTATGTCTCGTCGTCACACGAGAGCAGCTCGGGATAGTTTACCATTAGACGAGCCGCCATGTTTACCTTTCGGCCTATAACTACAGTTACAATGAAATTAAAAAAAAACAGTAAGTGAGACCGTAAGGCCTGTTCAAACGGGGCCAACATTTGATTCTAACATTCACCAAGAATCATTTCGGCGCCATTGTATTTTTCGTAAGTAGTTTGATACTTTTTTTAAGATTTTAACTTCAAAGCACCATTATAATGTTACACTTAAGTTTAAAGCTAAAGCTACAAGGATCAGAAGAAAGTCGAAATGGGTGACTCAAACATCTGTCTCGACTTTCTTTTGATCCGTAAAGCCTTAGTTTCATAATGTTAAACGGAGCACTCACAGAGGAAGGGGGTTAAAGTGCGCAGCGAGGGCCACGAGTTTATCAGTTAATTACTGTCACGTGTTACCCTCACTAAATAAAGTTGCTTTACCCCTTTTTACTTGCTTACTGATCAGCATCTTGAATAAAAGCTACTGGATAAAAAATGTTAGAAGAACTCCCTCTAAAGTCCTTCAAAACAAAAGTGAAACGACAAACCTTATCTCTTACAAACAGAAGACAAAGTCATAATATATTAGATTTTGATTGAAATTTTGCGCGCTGCAAGTGGTACAAGTCGATTTGCCTCTGCGCCTGGCGTCGAATTGTAGCAAGTCTATTTTACCTGTATATTCATGTCGATCACGATGGCCGACAACCCCACAAAATGCTCGTCCGGTTGTGACACCGATTGCTTCGTTCCTGGATACCAAAAAAACAAAGGAATACAGATCTATTTTGTAATTTATATTAACTGAGTGATCTTTACTTTTTTTAGTTAAACATTTTTTAGTTGAGTCCAAGGGCTGGAAGGTACTAACAATTTTCACGACCCAGGGGACAATTTTCACAAACCATTAAAAGAGGCAATCTTTTTTGTCCCTTCCAAAATTTTCAGTTCCCAAGTTTCAAGAACACTTTCCATATTTCCTTTTATGGATTTGTGGTTGCTAAAGTTATTGAACTTACTAATGACATGTGTAACCCTTAAATGTTTATGGGAGGAGCCCAAAGTCTTTTCGGACCTAAAATCTGAAATTAAACATGCAGTTCCTGTAGTCTAATTAAGGGCATATTTTTTACGTCAACTGATGACGCCATTATGGGAAATTTATTTTCCGCAAAGGAAAATAAATGAATTTATGCGCTGTGTGACGCGAACTGGTTTCCAGGCATACAGCGGGCTTGTACCTCTCCGCCCATCCGGGACCTTCATTTGGGGGTATATAACAGGAGGATTCACTTCAACATCCTCATTTACTCTATCGAGAGAGAAGTTATCACGCGTTTCAACCCTCCATCTCCCCATAGCACCCCCAACGGTTTGGCTCCGTTTTAGGCGGTTAGGCGCGTTGCTGAACCAAAATAAATACAATTATTTCCATTTATAGATGTGACTGAGAACAAAAGCATAAATCTAATTTACGCACAACTAGTGGTGCAAATGATGCGCTTAAGTTACCCCATATTTTCCGTT
>JAOBYE010097449.1:0-19940 GCA_025403585.1 Parazoanthus swiftii
AGTAACCATTCAACGTATACGAATTGGAACATCCACGGTAAGTGATCACTCATTTGGCTGGTCCTCCAGTCCTCTATCACCATCTAGTAACCATTCAACGTATACGAATTGGAACATCCACGGTAAGTGATCACTCATTTGGCTGGTCCTCCAGTCCTCTATCACCATCTAGTAACCATTCAACGTATACGAATTGGAACATCCACGGTAAGTGATCACTCATTTGGCTGGTCCTCCAGTCCTCTATCACCATCTAGTAACCATTCAACGTATACGAATTGGAACATCCACGGTAATACCTCATTTTGCTTCATTTCATTTCATTTCATTTTATCCCATCTCATCTCACCTTACCTCACCCGTCATCTCAACCAAGACATCTCAACCAAGACATCTCAAGTAAATCCCTCTGATCCTTTTCATTTGAGTTTATCTCGCCTTGCCTTCCCCTGATTGTTGTTGTCGTTTTTCGTTTCATTTTCTCGTGTTCCGTTCCCTTCCTAATTTTAGTTACACCCCAAGCAGTTTATTTTATGACAGGAAGGTGAATGGAGCAAAAATGCTCTGATATTTTGTATAGGAAAATATAAAGTACAAAGTATTGGTTTTTCGAACGGTAAAGCTTATGATTAAGTGCTAAATAAGAGAATACTTCATGTTTCCTTGGTACTAAGTCTTAACGTGGTTTGACTCAAAAGAAGTGATAAAACCGAAGGACTCACTATAGCAGTGGTTTATGCACTCCGGCTGTATCGTGTATTTAATAACACTTGTATAAATAATTCAAGAATTATTTTTGCGCCACAGCGAACGTTGGGGTGGCCGATGTATTTGCCGTCTTTGTACGATAATCAAGAAAACCACAGACAGGACCACCAAGGACAGAATGGCCGAGTAGTCGACAGTATGCTGTGATTGAAGAGTGGCATGTTGATTGCAAGAAAAGCGAGCAAGCAAATCTGCTTCGTTTTCTTGTTACATCGTGTTACATGTTTATGCCCATTTACAATGGAGTTGTAATTAGTTTCTTTTGTTAGGGGTACAAACATGGCCGCCATGCCCTTTGTCATTTGAATCCCTGGGGAATGAGTGAAAACCAGCAATACAATAGACATAAAGTCTTTTAAGGCATCACGTGTCTGTTCTCATGAAACTGCTGGGCCGCAGGCGGTCACAGCGTGGGTGCGAAGCACCTTAAACCTCGGACAACCAAGCTGTTTTAACATTTCCTCGAATCAGCTCAAGCATGTAAAACATAAGAAAGTCTAAAACTATAAGTTGTGTTTTTTTGAGTATAAAATATATGCTGTTTTACGCGCCCAGGCTGTATGGGACGCATGCGATCCAGAACAACGAGGCTAGTCACGTGTTGCCGAAAGGGCCTATCACATGAAAACACGTTAAGTCTTTTTGAGGACACTCAATACTTTTTTCATGGCTTTTAACAGGAATCCTACCCTTACCTCAATATAAATTCACGGACTTTCTAAGGAGTTCCCGCGACCTTTTTAGCGGGCAATCAGCCCAAGTATTTCAGTTGAAGGATCTCGATCGATTTTAATTTCATCCTGAATTTCAAGGTTCGACAGGTGAAACAAAGTAGGCAAATCATAAACTATAAGTCGAGAGCTTTCTTTTTAAAGCAGAATTAGTCGTTGCACTCGTCCGAAAGAATGGTTCAGCGGGACTCAAACCCACGTCTCCTTGGTCGCTAGTCAGGTGTGCAATATATAAGTTGCACAATCAAGGATTCACCAGCCTGGTAACAGAGCGAGTTAACGAGGTGAATTCTATGCCGCGAGTTTCCCGCGGGCCCAAATCTTTCTTCTCTCGAGTGTATCGTTTTGTCCAGAAGTCAGCCTTCAGTTGGGTTGCTGCAGCATTGTCCGTTATTCTTGACTGCCTTTCTGGATAATTAAGAAGTTCAGAACTTTCTTGTTCAAGCCAAAATTAGTTGTTACACTCGTCCGAGAAAAATCTATACAAATTTTTTTCTGATTCTACTTTATTAAAAACCTTTTCATATCGGGTCAATTATAGAGTAACGACCCGCATTTTCTAAACCAGCCTGCGACGAGTTCCTATTTGTTCGATAGTGGACAGGGTCGTTAAGTTGTTGGTCTAATCTCTCGACGTTCTATTTGGGAACTCGTCGATAAGAGTAGGCTAATGCCGGTGTTGTGGCTTGTAATCTCATCTCTACATGCTCTGAGATCACACATGGACCGTATAGCGGCAGCCTGAGGCGCCTTGTATATGCTTTCGGTTTGACCTCGTGAGCAACAGGTAGCTGAAAAGACCCACGTGGAGCACCTGTATACATCTATATAGCTAATGATAGCAAATGATAGCTAAGGAAAGTTTAATTCCTCCTTATTTCAGCCTGTGGGTTCTTAATCCACAGTTTCCTATATACGGGTTCTAACTATAGATTCTTTCTAATGCCTCTTCATAAAACACCATCTGTACTTTTTCTATAACCACAGGGTCACGTGCGTGCACAGTAAATGTATATGAACCAGAGGAGGCGCGCTGGCTAAGGACAGTTAGATAGATACCCTGAGTAACCATGTTTTATTTTCTATATCAGTTATCAGCGGTAAATTTAGTCCACCCTCTACTTTTGTAAACTAACTAAACGAGCCTTTGACTTCGGTATAGTTGGCCGCCTTTTTACCTTCATGTTTCTTTACAGGGTTCGTAGTAAAAATCCACGACTTTCCATGACTTTTTCCATGACCTTTAGCAGTTCTCTACGACCTAATTTGACCATGTTTCTTTGCAATATATCAAAAACTGTTCTCGATACGAAATTTTTCAGGCATGGTAAATATTTCCGAGAGAAAACAGTTTGTCTTACTCGAAAATACTAATATTTATTATACGGCTGACTGATTTCGCGTGCTGTGATTAGTCAATTTCAGGTCCGTAAGTAGCCGTACGGACCTCTAGTCACTTGCCTCAAATAATCAACAAAGCCATATAATGAACATCATATTAGCCTCGTTTGCTTGGTCCGTACGGCAAGTTATGGACCTGTTTTTTTTGCCTTCCATGTTTTCATGGCTCGCGCTCGGCCCATAAAAGCCGGAAGGAAAAAACTCGTTCAATAACTTGCCGTACGGACCTCGCACTCAGCTAATAAGAGGTCTATATTTACCTATACGTCTAATATCTATCGAATCTAGCTTTCCGTAAATGAAATCTGACGAGTTTCTGTTTCGTCTCGCTCATTTAAGTTAACTAACCCATGTTTTATACAGTAATTTTCATTTTCCACGACTTTCAATGACACAAACCAAAATTTTATGACTTTCCAGGCCTGGAAAACGAATTTATAAAATTCCATGACTTTCCAGCTTTTCCATAAACTTTCAGAACTTCGATAACAGTTCAAAAATGTATACAATTAACCCAGATTCTTAGAGTAGACGACATAAACGTTGAAATGCAGACGGATCTGTTCAACCTCAAACTGCTTTCTCTGCATCAGTTGCATAGAACGTCCTGTCTGTTATTGTTGGATAGGATTCCTGATGTTTTTAAAAACGTCTAACGTTAGACTAACGCCTGATATACAATTCTTATGCACGCGAGACCAAGTGTCTAGTCAAATACAAACGATTGCAAGTTCAAATCGAACACATACAAATTAAGTAAAATGCAATGATTCTTGGTCCATGATACAAGTAAATGTTAGTTTATTAAAAGCATTAACGGCAGTACACAACTGAACTGCTAAGGGTTAACAAAGAATCTTTGTTACATAATAAATATATCTGTAGAAGCTATAATATTACTTATATTATACCTTTACATGTGAGCGAGGTTGGCCCAGTTGGTAAGATCTCTGACTGCCAACTTGGGCCCGGTTGTTCAAATGAGGGTTAAGTTTAATCAAAGGATAGGCGAAACTTTAAAATAAAATTTCTTCATCTTGGTCTTTCCAAAGTTATTATTGATGAACACTCCCAGGAGATCCCATTGCGTAAACCCGAAATGACGGCCCATATCAGTCTTTAAGGAGGTAAACCCAGTCGCGGGTTTAGGTTTTAACCCTTGGATTGGCGCTAACCCACTTTCGAACAACAGGGCCCATGAGGTTCCGGGTTCAATCCCGGCCTGGTCGAGGGTTGAACTTTGGGCGACCTTCTTTCACCACACCGTCCGTGAACAGGGACGTTAAGCCGTTGGTCTAGTCTCGTGACGTTCTATCGGTGAACTTTAAAGAACCCACACACTTCTCGAAAAAAGTAGGGTAATCCCGGTGCTGTGGTTAGGGCCACATGGGAGAGTACAATTGTGGACGTAAGTGTGTTACCCTCGATAAATTAAGTGTTTTTACTTAACTTTACTTTACTCAAAGCAGACAGATTACAAAATTTAATTCTGGGGCTGTCGTCGCCATCCAGGTCTCGTAAACTCCCTACTAAGGGTAGCTTACGAGTAACGTTAATCATCCCCACCCTTCCCCCCTTGAAATAAAGCTCTCATTTTACATTTTATAATTCTATAAGGCAAAGCAATATTATACATATGTTTCTTGTCACACAATTTTCAAACAGCATGCAGGATCGGTCGCTCGGTCTAATGTTTTCGTCCGTAGGACACCTTCAGAGGGATTTTAAAACAAATTTCATTCGCTAACTTCTTTTAGATGTAAATAACTTTAAATAAAGCAAATACGACCGGAAATTAAAGATAACGCACTTTTGCCAATGAATAGGACATTTGTATGACGGCGTCAATTTACTTCATATTACCAAAATGTTTTAAATTTTATTTTCTTTTTCAAATTTTTATTCCCTCATGAGGATAGTAGATCAGTTGGCACTAATTTATCTTACAGAAGAAAGTGGGTAAAGCACTATGGTATTGTATGCCGTCATCAAGCAAATGACCTAATACAAAACTGAACGAAGCAGGACCAGCACTGAAAGTGACAACAAAACTGTCAAGTCAGGACTGCAGCTAAGGAAATAGCCAATGTATAGCATAAAAGTCTGCAGGGCTGACCGATCAAAAATTAGGGTTTGCAGGTGACAAGGCCTACAGTATAATTTTGTTTGGCCTCTCTCTACAAGTTTGACTTGTATCTGAGAAATTAACAGCCGAGACGCTACGAGACGGCCAGAAGTAGCGACACTTGTTGAATGGACGGGCAGCCGATAATTTTCTGGTCCTCTTCTGCGTAAACGCTGTTTATAAGTTCATTCATTTTCTTGTAATAGTCTTGCACTTTGACCTAAGAGAGAAATTGAAAGCCGACTGTGATTGTGATAGACAGAGCTACAAATAAATAGTTACACAGCGGGTAAGATAGCAGACAGACAGAAAGGCAAACAATGTGTTTCTTTAATGGAGGGGAGGAGGCTACAATAAGTAACGGATTTTTGTGCATAGTTACACCATATTCTGGCGAATCAAAGTTATAAATCACAGCAACACAGTACCGAAGTTGATAAAGATTCATATCTATTGTGAGAATTTCTCGAGACAATTTGGGAAGAGAGATGGGGGAAGGGGTGCGATATGTTAGTTTTGATGGAATTTTTAGATTCTTTAGATTTTAGAATGTTTAAAATTTACTTTTGGAGTAATATTAAATGAACGAACACCAGCTTGTGTGCTGTCCGAGGGGTGGTCCTTGCTCGCTTAGGAACAGCGCTTCTTGTGTTCTTATAACTTTTTTTAGTTATCTTTTTTAAGTCTCTTCTCCACCCCCCCCCCCCTCCTAATCGCAACCAAAATAGGAGCTGTAGCTTCCCCTTAGTACATGAAACGTTCTGCAAGATCCTTGGGCGCAAAGGATTATGGTGGCTGACAGCACGATGTTTAACGTCATATCGGAATGGATCTTGCACGAATAAAAACACGGGTCGATAAATCGACACGTTCGTCGATTAGTGTCAAACTTAGAATAATAATTGGTTTGCAACAGAAAAAGAGGAGCAGGGAAGATGGAGTGTGGAGGGAGAAACCATGCTAAAAACTCGCCCACACAATCGAACTTTTCGCAGACCAAAACACAATTCCGACACAAAATGAAGTCCAAAAGATAAAGACACAACAAGAAGTTAAGTTGTAAACCGAAGGAACAAGGGAAATTTCTCGAAATTATCGGGTCTCCACTTTCAAATACGAGAATTTGCAGGAGCGAACAAACCGTGAACTGATTCCTCACCTTAACAGGTTTGAACAGGATGTACTCGGTATCCTTGTTGGCCAGGAATACGGACATGCTCTGTAGGATGCTGGCAATCTTGGACTTGAGCAGCATGTAGGTTTCACTCACAACCTTTCTGACATTCTCTGACGGAAGTCAAGAAGCAGTAGATTGATTTTACCAAGCAATAGGCAATGTTCAACACAGACAATAATGAGGTTAATCAAGGTAAAGTCAATTGGTTAGGGTTTTCGACTGACTATAGACCAGTTTCGAACTCCCAGTTACCACTGACTACAATGATCACAGACTCATTTCTGCAGGGTTAGCCTCGACTTGGTCTTGAATATACATCAATACCCATGTAGATATGAGTTATTTACAGTTCTTTGTATTGTTGGAGGCTCGGACTTTTAATCGTTCTCGCTGGAATTTATGTATATTCAAGACCAAGTCGAGGCTAACCCTGCAGAAATGAGTCTGTGGTCATTGTAGTATGCGGTAACTGGGAATACGAAACTGTTCTATTGGAGATACTAGTTTAGCTAGGACGTCACTAAAACCGGGAACTGGCAACGGTCAATATGTGTTTGGAGGTATGACAATCTACAAATCCTTCGAAGGCTGGGGGATTTGAACAGATAAGAACGTCAAGAGTCGCTGCAGATATTGGAAATATCTACCGTTTCCCTTTTTAGTAACGTCCGTTTAACTAGTTGTAAAATTCAGCCAGTTCTTTGTTATATGTTTTTGTTGTTCTCCACCTCTTTTGTTTGTTAGTCTTCAACCGCGCACAAGACACAAAAGGTATTGAAATGGATATGAACAACTAACCAGTGGAAACATTTGTTCTCTATCTCTTTTGTTCGTTGACCTTGACCGTGCACAAACACAAAAGGTATTGAAATGGATATGAACAACTAACCAGTGGAAACTTTTGCTCTCTGTCTCTTTTGTTCGTTGACCTTGACCGTGCACAAACACAAAAGGTATTGAAATGCATATGAACAACTAACCAGTGGAAACTTTTTTTCTCTGTCTCTTTTGTTCGTTGACCTTGACCGTGCACAAACACAAAAGGTATTGAAATGCATATGAACAACTAACCAGTGGAAACTTTTTTTCTCTGTCTCTTTTGTTCGTTGACCTTGACGTGCACAAACACAAAAGGTATTGAAATGCATATGAACAACTAACCAGTGGAAACATTTGTGCTCTCTCTCCTTTGTTCGTTGACCTTGACCGTGCACAAACACAAAAGGTATTGAAATGGATATGAACAACTAACCAGTGGAAACATTTGTTCTCTATCTCTTTTGTTCGTTGATCTTGACCGTGCACAAACACAAAAGGTATTGAAATGCATAAGAACAAATGACCAGTAGAAACATTTGGGCTCAAACACTGAGCAAAGCAGTGGGCACGGTCGCGGTTCGTTCAACAGAAAACAAAGCAGCTTTGTGCACTCCTTTTGAGGTTGGTTGTGCTTCACAACCACCACAAGTTGCACTCTTTACTCATCGATTGGAAACTTCCTTTAGTTATGGGAGTTAAATTAAACAATACAGGCCAATATAACTGACGTCAACCAGACGTCCAGCAGATTAATGAGTGACGTCATATCACCTCCCACAATCGAAGTAAAATTTGTAAAGCATGAGTGTAAGTATGCACCGAACCGCCAATCCTCGGCGACAGAACGACTCATAGTTGCTCACACTGTGACATCATTTGTGGATCTTCAGGGATTCCTATGACGTCAGCCGTGAGGTTTTTTCATCGAGGTAAACACGGTTTTCTGTTATTTCCGTATGTTTTTGTAAAATCTTTGGAAATATCGGAAAATTTAGGATAATTTTAGGAAACCTTCGGAAGCTTTCGAAAAACTTTTTTCAGAAAGCTATAGACGATTTCGAAAAATTGTCTGAAAATCTTTGAAAATCTTCCACATTTTTCAAAAACTGTCAAAAAAGTTTTCAGAAGGTTTTAATTTTTTTGTTTTAAAATTTTCGGAAAATCTTCGGAAATCGATATAGTTTCCAGTGAGGTTGTGGAAACTGTGTGCAGGGTCCCGGATATAGTTCAGTCGCATGAATTAATGAGTAGTGTGTTTTTCAGTAAATTTTATGATAGTAAAAAGGTTTGCAACAACTCACCTGGTTTGGCAAACGGTTGCTGTTTTAGAAATGCTCTTGGATCCTTTCCCTCGTCTTCAGCTAATTTCATTATCACTTCGACCTGTATAAATGTTATAAAAGTTAGACTACCCACCCTTAACCTAACATGAACTTCAAGGCTTTTCACGCACTCTCCAGGACCATTTTCAGCAGATTCAAGGACTTTCTGCGGCAAGTAAAACTTGCATTTATTTTTCATATTATTTCAGTTTTCAAAATTTACTGAAGTTTTAACTGTATAAATATTATAAAAGTTAGATTTCCCACCCTTAACTCAACATGAAATTCAAGGCTTTTCGCGCACTCTCCAGGACCATTTTTAGCAGATTCAAGGATTTTCTGCGGCAAACAAAACTTGCATTTATTTCTCATATTATTTCAATTTTCAAAATTTACTGAAGTTTTAACTTCCTGGTGGTGCAGCCGACAATTAATTTGAAGATTTTTAAAGAACTGGACTGGTTTTCAAGATGTTTTCAGTGCTGGATACTTTGCATCAAAATCTATGGAATTCCAGGATTTCCAAGGGCATGAAAAGTGTTGACCAAAGTGGAGGGGAATATTTCCCAGTAACAAACGATATTGGGGGGGGCACTGAACGGCTAAATATGAGTGGCCTGTACATAAACAAAAAGAAAAATCTAGTTAAACTTAACTGGAAGCACATGTTTCGTACTGTATCGTCTATTAAAAATATCAGCTGGCTAATAATCATTTGGAACTGGACTTTGGCCTCTCTATGAACTGTTCTACAGCAAGCGTTGTGTGACACGACTTACCTTTGAAAGAAATGCGGAGAGTGGAGCGATAAGCGACTCAGAGATGCTCTCTATGAACTGTTCACACACTTGCTTCAGTTCGTTGTCAACCTCCTGCGCGCGACAAGAAACGGTTGGTGATCAGTATTATGATCGGCAGCCTTACTAAGGCTGAAGATAACGCCACTTTAAACAAATACTTTCATTTACCTGGGTAACTAAACAAGTGATACAACTCTGAGATATTACATAAACAAAATTTGCACCTACTAGGAAACTTTGTAAACCGTCAGACCTCTTTCATAATACGCCTGCGCAATTTCCCCAAAATAGAGACAATAACTTAAAGACGAATTTAAGTTTTGGAATTACAGCGAATGTATGAAAACTTGGAACTTGACCTCGTTTGCGGGCGCTGGAGCGTTTTGTGAGAGTAGACTACGTACGTACGTACTTCAAACCCACTAAGCGCGCACAAATAAGTAAAAGAACTCCACATGTTGCAAAACAAAAATTAAGACAACATTGGAAAATATTTCTCTTCACCGAGTAAGGAAACGAACTAAAGTTCAGAAATACGCTAAACAACAAGTGAAACTACGCTTTTACGATAGTAAGACGAAACCCAAAAATGTTACCTTTTTAGAATCCAAATAGCTTTCTGATATCTGAGGTGCTCCCTAAAAGAAAAAAAAAACAAGCTGATAATCTTTACCAGACTCCTAATGAATTGATCCTCCAAGCTCGGATACCAGTGTTATCGCAAAAGATTTAGAAACACTGTAAAAAAACCCTACCTATACTACGTAACAAAAATATATTCCTGTTTACCCTGGGTAGCAGAGGCAGTACTCGCTCAAATCGAAGAATTCATATCAAAATGTTCGATCGATCAGCGAGTTTTACCTCTCGTACTCAGGGTAATTCCTGTTATAAACCCTCCAAAACAATTACAATCCCTCAGTTATAAGCCTTCCCGGATACACGCTTCCCGGATATTAGACTTCCGGATTTAAGTTCCCCAGGGGTTTCCCTAACTTTCTTCATCAAAGGAAAATGCTTCATTCTTACTAGTTACTCCGTAAACTTTGTTTTTGATTGATAGAGATTACCATTTGATTGAAATATAACGCCATGTTGTGGTGTGTTAAAGTTTTTCTAATAAAGTGAATCAGTACATAGAAAACCACTTAATAGCTTCAGTAAGTTTACTGTTGTTTGAGGAAAGAACATTCACTTTGGTCATGAAATTGTTTGCCATGAAATGGCCAAATATTTTTTTCGGTTCACACGCAAATCTGATGTTCCGTGACCTTCAATGACCAACTTTGATTCCAGGTATTCCAGGCTTTGACCTTAAAATGTCCAAATTCAACGACAATGACCCGTACGAACACTGAACGAAAAAGAAACCAGGGAAGAATTAAACATCTTACGAATTTTACAGTATTTCTCATCTTCAGGTTACCTCTAGTAAGAACTCCAGAACGGAGTTATTCGAGCTCAAGGAGAACATCTTGCCGCTCTTACTCCAGAGGCCGTAGGCGGCGGATTTCATCTTACTGAAGTCCAGGGAGATCTCCTTGACAGTGAAGTCCACGTCAAACGGGGCGATCTGCTCCCTCAGGATCAGCAGATGTTTGATGAAAAACAAGTGGCTGTTTATGGCGTCCTGTTAAATTGAATGGAATGACGAAAATGCATAAACGGTGTTTAAATATGTGCCAACTGAGCTTACTTTTCATAGACAAATACGGTGAAAAACGGCGAGCTATAGTGAAGGTTAAGTGGTATTAAATGAGGGCAAGTGATACTCAGTGAAGGCAAGTGCTAGTGATGAGGCAAAATATGATGGGGGCAAGGGATAGTGAAAAAAGGGCAATGATTGTGAATGAGTTTTAGTGATGATGAATGATGGTTATTGATAGTGAATGAGAGCAAGTGATGGTAATGGCAGGCAATTTTTGATAGAGGGCAAGTACTGACGAATGATGACTAGTGGCAGTGAATGAGGATAAAGAGTAGTTAATGGAGCATAAGTGATAGTCAATGACAGTAAGTCACGAAATAAAAGCAAGTGGTAGTGAATGGAAGGCAAATGATAGAGAATTATGGCAAAAGATAAGTAATGGCAGGGATGGTTATCAAAGGTTTGGGAACAGGGGAGTGGAAAAATAGTGGGACTCGCTCCTTGTTTCACCTGCACTCCCTCTTTTGTTCTCTCATTCTTGTTGTTGTTCTGAAATACTTCTCACCTTGTTTTGTGCAATCATTGCACTTGCTATTTTCAGTGACTGAATACAGTTGGCAAGAGCTTCTTGAGACAGGCCCTCGAACGTTTCTTTCTGGAGAAGGGAAGGAAGGAAGGTGCAGTAGATATTACATATTATATAATTAATAAGGTACGATATTTTGCACTAGCTAGGTTTTGCAACTCGGCACAAACGAGTTCGAGTCCCGTCCAGGGCATAACACCATATCTTTTGGACGAATGAGTCGACCATCAACCGGATAGAGAAGAACACACAACATTGAGATATCTTGCACAAAAACGGAAATGTCTGAATTTAGATTAGTGTTGAAAAACATCTCAACTTATGAAGTGTAAACGATACTGTATTGCGTACACTGATAAACAATCGATTGTCTGACCTCCGCTCCGTTCTCAAGCATGGCTTTTGCTCTTTCAGAGGGCCTCTTCTTTACAAACATCAATGTATGTTTGTGTTTAACTGTTTATTTGCCTGGCTGTCTGTCTGTCTGTCTGTCTGTCCGAATGTCTGACTATCTGTAAGTTTGTCTGCCGTTCCATGTATCGCTCAGTCACTTACACAATAGTCAGTATATCAGCATTATCTTGCAATTTTTCCAATTGCCTTTCAGTATTAAAACATTTTATGTTTATCGAATTCTCAAGCCACCTATACCAATAAAAAAATGCAAATACACGCGCACACACAATTCTATCTTTTCTTCCGATATTGCTGGGGTACTAGCAAATACTCAAGGCCTTCCTAAAGTCCGTTTATAGCCAGTAAAAAGTACTGTAGCCTGCCCAGCAAGCGCTAAAGGGAGACGAGAAAAGGAGTAGAGCCACTGGAGGTACTTACGGGTATACACCGGTAGAGTTTGGACAGACATACAAGCGTCCGTCGAACAGTCGGGTACCACATTCCCTGCAGGTCTGCAGGTGCCGCTGGTAGCTCTGTAGACAAAATAATTCAACTTAAACCTGGAATAAGCATTCATGAGAGTTGAATGAGAACTTAAGGTAAGTCGAACTTGTATTTTTACTCATTGTATTTTTTTCACAAGAGTCAAACAAAGAATTGTTGTTGGATCAAGAGAGGTCGACTGTGTGAAATGGGAAAGATGTTACAAGAACAGATTTGGAGTTTTTCTGAACAGACAGTGGCAATACATCTGAAGAAAGCACCCTCAGCTGTTCTTTTTGCTCGACTGCCGAAATGACAAGTTCTCTTTTGCACCATTTCTTCGGAAACTAAAAAAAAAAAACGTGCACAGCCGAACCGTGAGTTGCACAAAGAAGTAAAGTTGCTAAAGGGAAGGTGCTGTAACAAACACTGCCATTACTACATACTATTGCTGTCACGAAAATCTTTATTACTATAGCCTAAAGCATATTAACATGAATAACCCAGCAAAAGAAAACCTATTCAAGAAAAAAAGGTTGTTAAAAGACTCAAGTTCCAAAGCAATAAAAATCTTTATAAGGATGTCAGATACCAGGATTGGTACACATAATTTTATTTTGAGTTTGAATACTACAACGTTTCCATGACTTCAATCACACTATTCTGAAAAATCCATGATCAAATAAATCACGATAACTGGTATAGTTTCACTTTGTTACGCGTTATCAAACAAATCTGACTTTCTAAGACCTTCGAAGACTTTTCATGACCAAATTTGATTATTCATGTTTCCCAGACCCGGATTTTGACATGTCGAAAATCCATGACTTTCCAGGTTTTCCATAAACCGTCCGAACTTTGAGAACAGTTCGAAAATACATACAATTAACCCATATTCTTAGCACTTTATGCTTACCGAGCGATTTCTTCTTCCTTGTTCCAACTCCTGCCTCGGGACTTTCTTCCGGAGGTTCAGGATCATTAATCTGGAGAAACGTTTAAAATTCTGTGACCTCTATAGTTTTGTGATTTCACCGCTTTGTTGCAAGTAAGTTTACTTTGTTGTTGTTAAATTAAGCAGGGCGCTTATTGATACAATGTAGCAGTGTAACCGTCGTTGACAAGGCAATCCTGTGGAATGAAGTTTCTGCTGCTACTGCTTCAATTAGGTTGAACTGAATTTCCGCAAAACGCGATTCGCTAAAACCAAAACTTTAACATGAAATTCATTTCCTTTTCTAACTTTAATGGATACGAATCTCAAAAAGATAACTGATCTTCTTATACTGAAAACAGATGCAAAAATGCATTTGCTGTAGGCAGCTTACATTTATCACTTGTTCAAAAACAGAAGAGATTCTGAGCCCGGATTGATAAATAAACTATGTTTTTCAAACACCTTGGTTACTGTGTTGGATTTGCAAATTAAGATAGATATTTAGACTAGTTATTTATTATCTTTTAAAAACGAATATACTAACTTAAAAATGAATACATGTAAACTCAGACACAATCAGGCATTTTCGTTTTACCTTTTTTCAAGTTCTTATAGTTCCAGCAATTTTTGTGAAGAACATGCTAATAGAGCCAATGTTAACCTTACCTTTACTAGAACAAATGACACTGCACACCATCCCAACACTACTATACCAACACCACCAGCACTATCATTTAGAAACTAACACGCTACCTTTTGTTATCCTCAGTGGTGTCAGTGCCTCGTACTCATACTAGTCAAAGCTGTGTTGCATCATGGTTGATAGAACCAACTGGTTATAAAGATCAACAGACTTCAAAAGGAGTGTACAAAGCTGCTTTGCCCTAGGTTGAATGAACCGTGACAGCGCACATTGCTTTGTTCAACGTGTCAGCCCAAATATTCTTACCGGTTCATTGTTCATATGCATTTCAATACCTTTTGTGTTTTGTGCACGGTCAAGGCCACCGAACAAAAGAGATAGAGAAAAAAAACCTATAACAAAGAAACTGACCGACTTCCATAACAATTTGTCTCGAACGTAGAGCACTTACATTGTATTTTTACTGAGCTATCAGGCTATTCATAAAATAAAATTGGTAAGAGCGCCAAAAATTCAGAAAACAACGCATATGTTAAACTCGGAATTCAAGCACGTGCACAGAGCTTTCGCACATTCGCTATCTACACGATCACCCGAGCTTTCTTCACAAAAAAAGCATCACAAATGCAGCTCCTAACGAAATAAAAACCTGCAAATAAAGTATTTGTAATGGGTACTAATACAGCTTACCTCAATCAGTAGTTTTTCTGGGTAGGCTAAGTCACCAGGTGCTGGGGAGTATTTCAAAATGTCCGTCTCAATATATGCCTAGAAGAGAAAGTTTTGGGTAACTTTTAATGGCAGCTTGAAGAGACTGTGTCCCTGATGGTGTGATCACTCCTCTGCAAACATGTTACTGACAAGAAATAATTTATAGTGCAAATAGTCCGAACATACTTCTGGTTTTCCACTATTCTTTGTTCGACCCTTCGATCTTTTTCAACGCTCTAAAATTTGTTTTGGGCCGCTGTCAATCAGATTTTACTTCAAATAATTGGCCGACTTTCAATAGTGAAATAAGCACAAGCACAAAATAAAGCATGAGTCAAGCACAACTGAGAGAGGACAGTCTAGAAAAACCGTAAGTTTGAAATAAGTACAAGCACAAGGAAACAAAAACCCTGTGTTTCTGTCGTTCACAGTTCACTGAACACAGTAAGAACGGACGCATTCGTTTTCTTGTGCTTACAGTGACTTTGATTCAAGATTTTATCTCAACACTGTCTTTAGTGTCTTGTGCTCGTGTTTGTGTTTTCTCTACCAGTGAAAACCCGCATACACCATGATGCTCACTGACTTTACAACCGTGATTAACAGATTTTAGGAAAAAGTTCAGTACATTTCAAAGATGTAACAGACAAAAATAAGATTATATGATGCCAGAAAGTAATAACACAAAAAGGTACTCTATTAACAAACTTAATATATAGTACTGAAGTACCTGTGAACGGTAGAATAGCCTTTCTTGCACATCTTCTAACATCTGAGCAATCACAACTTCGAATGCAGCCAGTTCATCACCTGCAGTGTGGAATAAACTAATTTTAATTAAAAATATAAATTCACAAGAAATCAGAGACGGGAAAACTTTCATGGCCATTCAAACTGAGCATAAGTAGGGAGACTATTAAAACAGTGCAAAGCTGTTCAAGAAAACACTCAAGACTGGGAATTTCAACCACTTTTTACGTGGATTTTCTCGACAATCTAAACGCACGTACATCGGACACTCCTGAACGCTGGAGGGCACTTAAAATCAAATGAAATACCTTGTTCAAGGCTATCCGATCCCTCTCCTCAACTTGAGATTAACGTAATACATGCCGATGTTTAGTATTATGCACATCTTGAAATGTAACACGATTCCACAAAAGGTAACAAAATGCATGTCAACTAATCATTGATCAATGTCAACAACAGTGGATGTTTAAAGTCTTAGTTAATATCGAATCAGTTTTCAAATAATCACTGATACAAAAACCTCATCCTCGGAGACCCGGGGGGGGGTAGAACTAATTAAACCAACAGGTGCCAAGAATTCCTTGCCTTTTTGCTTTACATGGTCTTCAATCATCTCCACCTGGAATTGGAGGAAAACACGGCAAAAAGCAAATTGTGGTAACTGAAACTCCGATTTACTATTAACAACAACAATAATGATAACAATAGTAAAGATAATTATGACTATAATAGTACTGAAACAACACTAAGAATAATAAGACTGATAACAAGAACCCAATTATATTGCGAATTCTCACTGCTCAATATACTGGATTAAAAACTGTATTAAATTAAGCTGAGTAAGTAAACAAACTACAGTATAACTATTTATTAATTAATAACTAACTTGAATAACTACATATGGCAAACCTAACTAAACTAATAATTAGTAAATTTGAACTTACTAGCTGCTGACTAACATCGCTATTTGGCTTAGCTAACTTGTCTTAATTAACCAACTGAACTGCAATTACGACTGAAGACTCAAGAGTGCTTTTTTCAAAGACTCTGAAGGACTATAGTCTAAACAAAACGAAAATTAAATTCAAGGAACTTTCGAAAAACCGTACGAACTCTTTAATTGGCCGGAAACTAACCATCTTCTCTTATATTTGGCCTAGCTAATACTGAATTACTGTGTCAAAGCCACCTCTGCATGTTAACTAGTGTACCTTAAGTATCGTGCAAAGCTCTGCCAGGGTTTCCATGTGATTCATGTGTATGATAACCGGTCTGAGTGAGTCGTAGAGAATGCTGCACAGGTTTTCCAGCAGGGTACTACAACAAAGAAATTCGGCAGTTTGCTGACGTTGGCACTATACAACAACAACAACAACAACAACAATAATTACAACGTATTAACAGCAATGACAATAATAACAACATAAATAACGATAATGATAACAGGAAACATAATTATTAACAGTTCAAGGCCACAGAATATTCCACTTTCGTATTCGTGGTTGCCGCTGATTACATTGACTACAGACTCGTTTACTCAGCGTTAGCCTCGACTTGATGTTAAACATCAAAGTAGTTAACTATGTGTTGTTTATTGGAGGCTCTGACTGCTTATCGTTTGGTATATTTAACACCAAGTCGAGGCTAACGCTGAGTAAACGCAGTCAATTTGATCAGCGGCAAACTGCTAACACGAAATTGGACTATAGCATGTTTACATTTACAGTGGCACGATCTAGACAATGACATCTCACTGTGGCAGTGCTTGCTCTGTATGCAATACTTTCCTGTCAATAAGTACGTGTATTTTAAGAACAAACATTGCTTTAACAGCTTAAGGAGTACGCATTGCTTTTTTTAAACATAACGTTTCCAAGAAAAATTAAGTTTCGCTGAAAGCGTCTTAAGAGCAAGTTCAACAATACAAAGCCTGCAATTGATTTGTCAACTTTATTAAAAGCTATAAAAATGACGTTCAAAAAATAGATCTCATTCCACAAAATGTGATTTCCGAGGTTCCACGTTTCTAAATTTCTCTTATAGTGTCGGATTTGTACCGCGGTTATAAGCAATAACGTTATGGTATGATCTTCGCGGTGGTAAACACAATTTAAGCAACTGTGAAAGAGAAGCCTGGATTTTATAAGCGGGTACATGTAAATGTCTCTTTTGAACACTGTGGTCTTGGCACTTTTATTTAACATTGATGTAAGACTGAATGGATATTTAACAATGTTTTACACATGTTCGTGATTATTTAAATAGATTTCGAACCACGCCAGTACCACTCTACTACCACTTTATAACTACCGCTCTACTCCAATAAAATGGTTTGAACCTCTGATGTCAATCCACTCGTTTAGTCAGTTACTACACACTGTTTGACACAGAAGAATTCTGAGTTTCTTAAATCTAATATTCCAGACATGTGTAATCACCGTTGCACGCACGTGAACTTACTCAAGACCCAAACTTGGTTTAGTGAAGAAGTGATAAAACAGCTGATACTCGTCCTGACAAACATGAATCAACACAGAACAGCCGGATCGCACCTGAAAAATTAACAAATGGTCAATTAAACAAACTAGAACACATTGTCATATTTCCGGTGTTCTAAACATGGAGATATACTTCTAATAATTTGTACACACAAGTTACATCATTATGGTACATACATTGTATACATACCTCTTATTAGCCGAATGCAAGGACCGTAAGGCAAGTTATTGACCGACTTTTTTCCTTCCTTTTATGGCCTTTTATGGGCCATGAAAACAAGGAAGGGAAAAACGAGGATCCATAACTTGCCGTACGGACCGAGCAAACGTGGCTAACAGGAGGTTCGTTATATGGTTGATTGTTTGAGGCAACTGAGGCCGTTCCGGAACTGGAGGTCCGTACGGCTACTTACGGACCTGAAATTGACCAATCACAGCACGCGAAATCAGTCAGCCATTAAGTTACGTATTAACTCGCAAAACTGCAGTTGATATTTGCAATTTACTGCAACAAGAAGCAAGTGATCACATACCAGTGAACAAGGATTCTTTTCATACTGTTTTGTTAACTTCTGAACTGCATCACTCACACACGGAGTCAGCAACTGGTATCGTTGATTGACGTAGCAATGCTGACAGTCGGTTAGAAGTGACGCATACCTATAGCAACAAAAATATGATGGAAAGGAGATTTCAAAATGTGGGAATTTATTACAATGTGCCACACAAAAACTAAAGGAAAGTAATGTTTTGAAATCAATAGTTTATATCACAGTAGAACAATCATGCAGTAATTTAGCCACTTACTCGGGGTTAAAACTTATTCTCTGTTCAATCTGCTCCATCAGGGACTGAAAGGGCAAAAAATTCAAAATCAATTCAGAGTGTACACTTGTAAAACTATTATGGTAATTCTCTCAAAAACAGCTGCAGTAAACCCAGCAAAAAAGCCTTATTTCCTTTGCAGCTGGTTTCCTCCTTCACAAAATGTGTCAAGGAAAGGAACCCAAGTGCTGTGTGCAAAGGAAAAAACTGCCTTAAAGGCTGCCTTAAACACCAGAGGGGGGGGGGGGAACAGAACTCTCAAAGTGGAAATGACTGGGATCCAAAAATTTAAGATTATCATTTTCAGCATTTTAGTACATTCTTAAGAAACTTTTTGCATTCAACTTTTATTAGTTTTAGTAGTTTGTCAAGAGCATTTGACAGGTCACATTTCATAATACTTGAAAGAAAAAAGTAAATGGTTGTCACATGATCCAACTAGGTCACAGCTATGGCCAAAACCTTGTGTATATATGAAATAAGATCCAGCATACATGTGATTTATTAGTTTCTTTTTTCTGTATCTATCAACTGGATGAATCAGAACCTACATTATCACTTGTAAGGAAAATTGAAGCTCTTTTTTCTCTTTGAATTCTGAAAGATATTGTAAAGAAAAAATACTGTATTTTGCTGTGTATAAGTTGATCCCCCTTTTTGCAGCCAAAAAAAGCAAGAAACATGTTTGGATACTTGATGTGGTCTAATGTCAAAAACTGGAATTAGATAAGAGCAAGCAGAAAACTAATAAATATACAATCATGTATTACTTTTGTTCCAAGTTGCAAGAGATGCCAACAATCACTGTAAAAATTTTAAACTGTTGTGCATAAGTTGTCTACCTTGACTCTGGGTGCACATGTTCTGAATTTGCCATAGAAGAGTGCAAAAGAGCTTTCCGCTGTTGATGCCTCCTGCCACAAATAGAACAGTTACTGTCATAACATGGCAGAGCTGCCCTCTCAGCAGGGATGAAAACTACATGTAACTCAACCCAATGGCCAGTGGTCATCAAATGTTACCTTGGGCCAGTACATTTCATTAAACACCAGCTCATCTGGCTTGTATGTGTAGGTTTTGCAGAAAAAAAATGCACAAAAACATGATAAAACATCATAAAAAACACTCAGACTTTCTATTCACAAGTCTGAGTGTTTTTTTATGATGTGAATTTTATTTTGGATTAGGAATAAAACTTCTGTAATCATTCTATCTAAGACATAATTTTGTAATCTTATCAATCTTGCTATGTAGATTCATTCATTCAGGTGAAGTTTGAAGTTTTAACGGTTTTTAAACTTTTCCAGAATGTAGTTTTCC
>JAOBYE010097560.1:0-12110 GCA_025403585.1 Parazoanthus swiftii
AGGCTGCATTTCATTGCACCTGAAAGGACTACCCTGAGCATTATAATAAATAAAGGCGTTATCTATCTATCTATCTTTACTGTACCCCTTTGGCGGTAACATTAAGGTTACTGTACCCCTTAGGCGGTAACATTAAGGTACTGTACCCCTTAGGCGGTAACATTAAGGTACTGTACCCCTTAGGCGGTAACATTAAGGTACTGTACCCCTTAGGCGTCAACATTAAGGGTACAGTACTCCTTAGGGGGTAACATTAAGGTTACTGTACCCCTTAGGCGGTAACATTAAGGTTACTGTACCATTAGGCAGTAACATAAAGGTTACTGTACCCCTTTGGCGGTAACATTAAGGTTACTGTACCCCTTAGGTGGTAACATTAAGGTTACTGTACCCCTTAGGCGGTAACATTAAGGTACTGTACCCCTTAGGCGGTAACATTAAGGTACTGTACCCCTTAGGCGTCAACATTAAGGGTACAGTACTCCTTAGGGGGTAACATTAAGGTTACTGTACCCCTTAGGCGGAAACATTAAGGTTACTGTACCCCTTAGGCGGTAGCATTAAGGTTACTGTACCCCTTACGTGGTAACATGAAGTTTACTGTACCCCCTAGGCGGTGTATTTGTTATCAGTTCGTAACTCCGTTAATATGCGTCGGATACCCATGAACCAATAAATCACTAGCAGGCTTATAAAATTCTCTGAATGACTTTTCCCTGCTTGAAGTTTCCAGTCCGTCAGATTTCACTTTCTACTGTCAATTGTCACCTTACTAACTTCAGCATTTATTAAATCCGTGTCGGCGATTTTATTTGAATCAGTCAACCACATTTTATGGCGGTTCTAGAAATTTAAAGATTATTAGTAGACAAGTGGAGAACTCAGGTCATAAAAAAATCTAAAACGAGTTTGTAAAAATGCTGGCATTGGTTTAATATATACATACTGTGCTGAACTTAGCAAGGTTGCATTTGATAGTAGAAAGTGAAATCTGACGTACTTGGAACTGCGAGGAAGGGAAAGTGTTTGGTAGGAAACTGCGCGATAAATTTCACATACAGAAATGATTTTGTGAAAACATGTTATTCAGTCCATTAGAGAATTTTATAAGTTTTTCCAGTGATATATAGGTTGATAGGTACACCGCTTACAGTGATATATAGGTTGATAGGTACACCGCTTAAGGTGAGTCACCTTAATAACTTAACGATTTGCTGCTAGGTGTTCGTTTGTCTAAATGATATCCAAATCTGAATACAAAAGACGGAAGAGATATTTGGTTTCACTGGGAGATTACACAACTGATATTGACCTCAGTTGTACATGCGTTTGCTAATACACTGATTTGTTACACGGTATTATATTCTTGAGATCACAGGTATAAAAAGAATTTTTGAGAATTATAGGTAGGAAATATATGCATGACATCATATATCTGATTTTTGAATCTAACTTTCAGGAGCCCATACTAAGTTCAGGGTACATCTGTCAGTTCAATGATCTTGAAGTAAAAGCTGTTCTTCTGGATGAAATCATGAAGGTACAGTATGCAGTTACCTCTTCCGCGGAAAACTTTCATTGTTTTTAGGG
The DNA here is from genome assembly GCA_025403585.1 of Parazoanthus swiftii. NCBI lineage: Eukaryota > Metazoa > Cnidaria > Anthozoa > Zoantharia > Parazoanthidae > Parazoanthus > Parazoanthus swiftii. The sequence continues at coordinate 1,591 of JAOBYE010097560.1, forward strand.
GCAAGGTATATTCCCCATCTTCTTTGCCATCCTTTACTATCATTCACAGTCATTCACCACCATTAACAGTATTTCACCATCATTCAGTCAATCACCTTCATTTACAATCATTCACTGTTACTCCCCATTGTTCACAGTCATTAACTACATTTATTGTCATTCACCATGACTCAGTCACGACCTATCGCCATCTTTCACAGTATATCATCAACACTCACAATCACTCACCATCATTCAAAACCATTCATCGTCAACTACCACAATTTTCGGTCATTTTCCATACTTCAGCGTCAATCACGATCATTCACCATTAACCTGTTTTGGCCTGCTCATTTTGTTGCTAATGTCTCCTTGTTTGGAGTTCACTTGAGTTAGATCACTCAACCTCCCTGCTAAAATGTAGACGGCTAACATTTAATTGAAAACAATGTTTCTAAAGTGGTTTACTTGTTTTGTTTTTTTTTGCCCAACTAGGATCCAGACCATCCAACTAAAGAAAATCTGATAGAGCTGGAGGTTAAGGTACGTCCAGACTAGCAATGGTTCTTATACAGTATCTTATGTTATCTGTAATTAATGTTATGAGTGGACCACGAGCGCTTTCTATTTAGACAATATATCCGCTTTGAAATTCTGGAGGATGCTTTTGCACTCTGTAGAATCGCCGCAATTTGATTGGTCAATACTTTTGCGATTTGTTGTTTTCTGTTCAATACAAAGTTGTGTGATACGGATGTTGTGAGTGCGCACTGGACAACTCGGTTGAGAATGAAAACTTTATGCAGATAAAAAGTGTTTTTCAGTTCCAACCAGTCAGTAGGAAGACCGCCAAAGGTAATCCGGCCGTTCTGGGACGTTTCCACTGGAAGCGCCCCTCATGTCTATCAGCAGATGACGGTGTCTTCAGTTTGCCCCAAGAGTTGACATTATTTGGGGCATAATTAAGAATGGAAACATGCACTGTAAACTAGATGTGTAGAGTAATGCCATTTCTGTATTATTTATCAGTAACTGTTGCTGCTGTCACACATAAATGTTGCTGCAAAATTATTCCATTTCCTTTCCTTATGTCGGAGCCGTTTGAACGATTGACCCAGCATGTGCGAGCTAAAGCTTGCATTCATTTCGAATACAATTCAGAGACAGCGTGGCCTAGTTCCAGAGTTTATCACTCTGTTCTTCTTCCTTGTCTTAATGGCGCCGTTTGAACACCACATAATGTCGTCCCAACATGGCGAAACAATTTTTGGTAAATGTTTTAATCAGATGTTGGTACTCGTTTGAGCGGGCTGTGACAGAGGTGAAGAATTTGATCACAAAGACAATAAAACAATGAAATAGAACCGATCTTTGCAAAAACTGTCGACTACATCAGTTTGAAAATGTTCTATACATACAAACAGTAATTCATCCAAGAAACTACATTAACTTGTCTCTCAGTTTAATACAAAAATCGTTGACGGAATACTACTTTTTGTAGTCGCTGAGAGATGCACGTGATTTGCTGGAGAAAGTTGGCATCGAGGATGCGTACCAGTTTATTGAAGACAATCCCCACCCGAGACTGTGGTTAGTGCTTCAGCTACCTTAAGGCTAAAGGACTGCTGACTGACTAGTGTTAAGCGAACTACTGTGCTCCTGTGTGAAATTTTCTAGTTCTCATCAAGACATCAGATTTTGAGCTGCTATCATGATTGTTAACCTTTTCTACGTGTGGCGTTAAGCTGTAGAACTCAAGCTTCATTTAATACTATTTACTGTAACAGTAACAGTTATTTATTATTACAACTATAACAATTGCTTTATTACTATTATTATTATTATTATTATTATTATTATTATTGTTATTATTATGATTATTATTATTATTTATTATAAACAACTTTGTGATTTGAAGTTTGTTTATAAGATCTATATAAATAAACCCTTTAGTATTTCAATATTTTTTAATGTATTAAAACAATCAGGTCCAGTGGTTCAGCCGTAAGAGTACTATTAAGTCCCGTACACAAAAACATCAAGTATTCTGTCTCAAGGATCAATCTTTCAATTGAGACTCGAGATATTACCATATCATCATCATACCAGAAGACAGCTGTTGTTACCAATTTATAGTAATATTTTCTTTTAACTTTTTTAGGCGCCTTCTTGCCGAGTCTTCACTTGAGAGGCTTGACTTAGAAGTTGCAGACAAGGCGTTCGTTCGGTGCCAGGATTATCAGGGAATCAAGTTTGTGAAGAGGCTTGTAAAACTTGACGTAAGTAAGAAACGTTACATCGTTTCTTGTGGGTAACACATTTTAGACGCATTATCGTTCCGTGTGGCCCTCACCACAACGCCGGGATTTCCCAACTTTTTTCAAGAAGTATTTGGGTTACTTTAATTCCCTAAGACAGCCGATCTGGGTAAACAAGACCAACGTCTTAATGCCCGTGTAGAAGGAGGGTGTACCAGAAGAAGGTCCCAAAATAGTTCAACGTTCGACAAGGTCGAGTTTGAACCGTTTACCTTTGAACAGCGACCACGAACCAACCACACTCGCCACTGGACTGTGCAGCTGATGACACCGGCCCTTGCTCAAATAGATTTCTCAGTTGCCGACGGAAATCTACAATTCTCTGGTTGATCAGAACGACGTTCGTCTCCAAATGCAAAGTGTTTTTCAAACGTATTTGACACAATGCAACTTTGTTTATGTAGAAACGTAAATAGACACTTGCGACAGATCTACGATCAGTCAGACGGACAGACTGACATGCATTCATGCAGAAAGGATGGATGATTAGTCAGATACACAGGCAGACAGACAGACATGCAACCAGACAGATTGACAGTAAGTCAGTTAGACAGACAGACGGACAAACAGACAGGCAGGCAGGCAGAAAGGCAAATAAGAAAGATAAGCAGTCAAACTGACAAATACGCAATCTGGGAAGACAAGCAGACGTGAAGGATCGCCGGGAACGGTATCGAAAAAATGAGAAACAGTTGGTAACGGGATTTCCAATACAACAGATAAGTTATTCTCCCCGTGGGGCTTTTAATGAACTATTTTACACGATTGCAACAATAACATAGAGTTTAGAAAAGATAGGCGTAAGATAGAGAGTTACTCAGATGAAAAGATAAAAAAAAAACCTGCTTAAAGAAAACTGATTAAGAGTAAGACTATAATGGCATCAGAAGACAAACCAAATTAACAAATAAATTGATAATAATGACAATTATAGTGATAACGATAATGATAATGAAAAAGGTAATGATGATGTTCAAGGCCATGATCATAGTCTTGATAATATTGAAGAAGAGAAACATATGCGAAATAACTTACCAAAAACGTTTCATTTCTCAGCCTAGAATATTGTACTCTGGCTTTGAACCAATTCCAGTTACCTTTGCTTTGCTTTTGTTTTGTTTTGTCGTAGAATGAAACCAAAAAACGAGCCGAAGTGGCAGCATATTTCAAACGTTTTGAGGAAGCTGAGAGACTTTACCTCGAGATGGACAGAAGGTGATGGATGATGGATGCTTTTTCACCTTAACTGATAAGTTTCGTCCGACTTGTTGATTTAAAAAAAAGCTAGGGTGGAGTTTGTTTTGGGGGGGAAGGAGGGGAGTTCTGTCAGAGTATTACGGTAAGCATTGCTTTTTATGAGAAGAGCAGCTTTGGGAAAAGCAGGCGTTGAGAGGGAAAAACAGCGACCCAGAGGAAGCCGATTTGGGGCGCCAAGAGATTCCCGTTATTAAAAGTAACTTATGAGAAGTTTTCTAGAGTTTTCTATAATTCAAATCGAATCGAACGCAAATTTCCCTTCTCTTTTAGTCATACGCATATTCGTTCTTGATTCTAAATATAGTGCTGTTACGGATGAAGTCACAATTCAGTAGTATTCATAAATAGCTACTTGTTAACCGAGAGTGAGGTCTATGCGGGAAATTATTTTGTTATACGGCATTTTTTCTTTAAACTACAATTTCAGCGTGCATACGAAAACTCTTTACTTCGTACAGTCCGGTTTTGCGCGTGCGTAGATCATAATGAATAACCACTGATGCCCATTGGGGATTACGGGGAACCAGACCGCTCAAGAACCAATCAGAACATGCGAAGTGTCGTGACATATAATAACGTACATGATCTGACGACAGCTTTTTTCTGTCCTGCAGAGATCTTGCTGTCGACCTCAGGCTAAAACTAGGGGACTGGTTCCGAGTTGTCCAATTACTGAAGACTGGTGGAGGTGGAGGTAGGTCAGTGAGGTGTCAAGCATTAGCAGCATCGGTGTTGAAGTACTCCAAGCTTACCCTTCCGTTTGATAACAATAATAACTTTCACAGTACTACACAATTCTCAAACATAATACACGCTCCAAACAAAATATTCAAAAATCAAATTCGAGAAGACAGTTACGTTGGACCCGTATTAATCCTGCAACAGACGTGGAACAGTTAGATCTGTCGCGGCGCTCATCCAAATCTTTTTCTGCTTTCAAAATGATGATAATAATAATAGTAATAGTAATAGTAATAGTAATAGTAATAGTAATAGTAATAGTAATAGTAATAGTAATAGTAATAGTGTAATAGTAAGACAAGATAGTTATAATAACAATGGTGATGATAATAGTAATAATAATAATAATAATAATCATTGATTAATTCTTCTTTTTCTTTTTCTTCCTCTTAAATAAAAAAATTACTCCTCACATCCTGCTGTCCATCAGGCGATGATCAGTTGCTGGAGCAGGCCTGGAACGCTATTGGTGGGTATTACGCTGATCGACAGAAGTGGCAAAATGCGGTGACGTATTATGTACAGGGACGAAACCAGGAGAGACTGGCCGAGTGCTACTACATGTTGGAGGACTACGCCGGGCTGGAAAAGATGGTCAACAGTCTGCCAGAGAACCACACCTTGCTGAAGGTGAGTGGAGAGGTTACGGCTTATGGGGATCTTAACCTTTAACAAACTGTTCCCACGTTATCACGTCTAATCCGTGTAGTTTTAGCTTTAAATACCCGTAAAACGGAGCACTGACAGAGGAAGGGGGGTAAAGTGCGCACAGAGGGCCACAAGTTTATCAGTTATTACTGTCACGTTTTACCCTCGTTAAAGAAAGTTGCCTTACCATTACCATTACCATTACCTTCACATTGCTCGTTCACACTTGTTTTCTTAAAAAAATACAGTTCTCAAGTTGCTGACGAGGGAATTCTGGAAACCGTTTATCATCAGTTTTCATTCTGCTTCGCTTCATTTAGAAGCAGATTAATGAACTAGCATTTTTGGATTGAAATGGAAAAGAAGTAGTTCCATAATCGCACCAGTATAAAACTAACAAGCAAGAGGGGTTTTAACCTCAGGGTCGTTTTTTTTCGTAACAGGACATTGCAGATATGTTTGTGACGGTTGGTATGTGTGAGCAGGCGGTCGTGGCATTCTCGAAGGTGAGTGTTTAATAAATACAAACTTGTTTGGGTTCACTGAAGAGATGTTCAGATTTTGTCAAAGTCCCTAAACGGGGAGTGAAAAAAACGTTTGAAAAAATGCGGTGAAAGTTAAAGTGAAAGTTGAAGTGCTTGGTTTATTTACATCCGTGATTAGTGATAAAAAATACCTCTTCTTCTCTGTAAAACGCCCCCCCCCCCTTTTGCAGGCTATTCCAGTCCTTTGTACAAGCAGAAGAGAGAGTCAGACGGCAGACAGACAGATAGACAGACAGACAGACAGAAAGACAAAGAGACATCCAGACGGCAGACAGAGAGACAAACTGACTTATACTCAGACGGAAGAGAGAAGTATGGATGGATGGCTAGAAGCGGAGGAGGGTCTGAAAAGGGAGGAGAAAAATTGTCGTTCAAGTAAAGAGGATTTTCTCCTTTTCTTTTCTGTTGTTGTATTGGAATTGATACTTGAGAAGGGTGGAATTTGTTGGGATGCACAAAAACTATGTTATGAAGAAACCATGCAGGTGTTTTTTTTTAAAATGGAAAATTAATTCTGTTGTAACTTGTACAAATTTGTTGTTCGTTACTGTTCAGACTGGAATGGTGAAGGAGGCGATCGACTGCTGCGTGCAGCTGAACCAGTGGGATCAGGCCATAGAGCTGGCCAAGAAACACAACGTCAAGGAGATTGACAAGCTGCTAGCCAAGTACGCCACGCACTTATTAGAGAAGAAGAAGACCCTGCAAGCCATTGAACTGTATCCTTTTACTTCAATTTGCTCAGCATTTGTAATGTAATTTCAGTGCGGAACAGTCTGTGTCCGTTTGGGAATTGCACTCTCTTTCCCCGCTCTACCAACGTAGATCGTAGCGTTCACCGGAAACTTTGCTATGGTAGACGATGCCCTTAAAGACAAAGCGTTATGCACAGTATATGAATCAAAACGGTTCGTGTATTTGTCGTTAGTGAAACCACAAATCACAGAAAAACTACAAAACAAAGCACTCATTAAGTTTCATTAGGTCCCGTGGCAAGAGCAATCCCTCGCCATTGCTCCGTGTACAGGTCGTTTCGCCGTCATTACATGCATTAAAGAAAAGTATTTGCGACTTGAAAACTAGTGAGGGTGATTACTTCACAAATAGTGTTCTGAAGCTGGTTCACAGTCTGTAGCTGCCTTAACTGTGTTAAGTTATCGGAAAGCAAATCATTTCATCGAATCTGCAAAGCTTCTTTTCAATGTAAGTGAGTTGTTAGACGATAATTAAGCGTTGTCGTAAATTGTTTTTGGTTGTGTTAAACAGCCTCTTTACCAATCTCGCGAGTGGCTCCATTTATCATAATCCATGTCCCCGTGGTTTTAGGATGCCAAGCCGATTTGGTGGTTAGAAATGGTATTTTGACAGTACCTTTTCCGGATCTCAGGCTTCTGTTATTAGAATTGGTGATGAGATATATGAAATGCGATAGAGGAGGCGAACAAAATGTGTTATTATTACTTCAAAGCTATACGTTTTGATATTTGGTAATTCTAGTGGCGTTTACATTTCCAAGGGCTGAGTCTTGATTTAATGTGTTTGAAAACAGATTGCCAAAGAGACAGCTGATCCAAAGTCGAATCCCCTTCGCGCCAAGAAGTTGTACGTCCTGGCAGCCCTTCTGGTGAGTGATTCGTTGGAACCCTCCACCCTTAAGTTTTACTGTAGTTATTTCTCAGTAACAGTGCATGCTCACGCGCGGGTTGAGGATCCGCCAACTGTTTTTGCGTGACTCGTTCTGTAACTCAAAAGGTGACACTTCAGTGTAGAGATAGTGCTTTGGTAAATAGTTTAAATTTAGCTTAATACAAGTAGTAATAATGATAACAATAAAGTGATAATATCAAGTAATACTAGTAATAATAACAAAAATATTAATAAAAATTCCAATCGTAGTTAAAATAATAGTCAGTAGTCTGTGTCAGTAGTTTGAAAGAGGACCCGCAAACCTCTTGGCGAATTTCTATACTTGGCTTGCGACAGCTCCTATGGCGTTTCTATAATTTGTAATTTGTAGCACGAAATTGGTAACTTTTTCCTTAAGAAGCTGGTTACTTTTCTTACGTAAATTCGTTAAGAAATTATTTCGTGAATGGTTTTTGAAAGTCCTTAAAATGTCTTCAATTTTCAAAGAAGTGATTTGTATGAACCTTTGCTCCAGGTTAAATGAAGCTGAACTAATTCTTCTGTAGTTCTTCCTACATTTTACGAATTTTACTGATGATCGGTTGCTGATTATAATCAATTCTTTTTGGAGAAACTAAACTAAAGCTTGACCAGTAATACACAGAAACCCAGTTCAAGCTTGCTTACTCTGCCAGTTTGATAACGAAGATTTTGTGGCCGTCTCTACTCAACCCAGGTTGAAAGCTATCACGAGCACATTAAACAGACCAGTATGAAGACAGCAGCTGGAAAGGACAAGAAGACGAAGAGAGAGGTACATTAAGCTTGAGTTTCTTTCCTTAACTTGATACGGAAACTAAACCAAAGTTCACTTCGGCTCTTGTAACTGTAAACAACGTTTAATTAAGGCAGAATTGTTCCTGAACTGTTGGTAGCAGAAGTTACTTTTTGTCTTTAAACGTCTTTTGCCGAGCAACAGATTTCTTTTGTTGTACCGCTGTAATTCTTGTTTTTTACTGTTTCAATACTAATTATTGTCCCTCCGATATTTGTACTTTACAGTGGCTGTTCTTCGAGGTAACGAGCTGATCAGTCGATCCATTCACGAGATAGAGTAGAACTGCTTAGAGGTAGTAGACAGAGGCTGTCGATCCATTCACGAGATAGAGCTAGAGTAGAACTGCTTAGAGGTGTTAGACAGAGGCAGTCGATCCATTCACGAGATAGAGCTAGAGTAAAACTGCTTAGAGGTGTTAGACAGAGGCAGTCGATCCATTCACGAGATAGAGCTAGAGTAAAACTGCTTAGAGGTAGTAGACAGAGGCTGTCGATCCATTCACGAGATAGAGCTAGAGTAGATTTGCTTGGAGGTAGTAGACAGAGGCTGTCGATCCATTCACGAGATAGAGCTAGAGTAGAACTGCTTAGAGGTAGTAGACAGAGGCCGTTGCTTTACAAGTGAATGAGTCATCAGTTTAAAGTCTAATACTAAACTAATGTTAACACTAACTCTAACCCTTAGCTGATGCGAACCTTAGCCCTGTTCTTTCTTCCATCGACTTGTAACTCGTGGCTCTTTCGACCTTCAAAACAACGGTCCAGAGTAGACAGGTTGTAAGACAAGTAGTTCCATTCAGAGAGTAGATGGGTGTTGCCACGGGAAACGTTTTTGTTTTTATTTAATAAGAATGAATTTACATTCAAAAATATTGTAAAACTTACATTAAAGATAGATTATCACTAATACCAATTTTTTTAACTCCTCGAAGGTTTTTGAAACAAAAATTGACCATAATTTTAGTTTTGGAGATTCTTAGTTTTACCTTTAAAATGTAGCTGTAATTGACCAATTTCGATATATTAAAATTCAGCCTGAAACAAAAGACATCAGCACGAGGCTCTGGCTAATAGTCCATACAAACTCTATATTTTACTCCCTAGAGCCTCGTATTGATGTTTTTTGTTTCAAACTGAATTTTAATATATCTAAATTGGTCTATTCATGCTAACTTGGGAAGTCCCCCACCCCTTGACGTTCGCGCGCCACATAAACATTTTCGAAAAAAGCAACAGGAGAGCCGGCTAGCAGGCTACGGCTACAGGGAATGGAATATGATGCAGTCTCAAGTTTTGTTTAGTTCTTTTGTTGTCGAAGTTTGAATATGAACCTTTGTGACAGCTTTAACTTGCTGGCTCCAGTATGGCTTCTAAGCGTACAGCAAGATTCTTTGCCAACCTTTACACGCAGCCATTTATCGTTTTTACGGGGGAAACCAGGTGCCTGGAAACAGGCAGGATTCCAGCAAGTTAGTTTTTAAGAAACATTGTGGATCACTTTTAGTTACACAGAATCAGTAGTTTCTGCAGTAGTAATAATTACCTACGGATTTAAGCTTGCAAAAAGAATCTCTCTATTGTCACTGTGTTGTCCCCAGGCAAACTCGGCCCTAGCTGGACTACTGGAAGAGGACGCAATTGCGACTGAGGAGAGTAAGCTGATTGATAATGCTTGGCGAGGAGCTGAGGTAGGTTGGTTTATCAATAAACGTTGTTTGTTAATAACATTTGGGGTGCAGTCATGGCAACGTGCATTTCCTCTGCGGAATAGCTTGTCCGAGTAGACCTGAAGTTAACACTAGTACTGGAAGATACATATGTAGGTATACGTAGCAGAGTTAACTGGTATGCTTCCATGTTTTATCGTACCATGATGTAAATACACTGGTTATATAGTGCATAAGACCAGACACAAGGTTGATATTTCTCTTGATATTTAGTAAAACAAATGCGTGAATGACCCTTCACGGTCAACGAAGAAAAGTAAAATATGAGAGATTTGTGTCTTTAAACCTTAGCTTGCTTTTTGTAAACTGTACTTACTTTTTCTAAGTTAAAGGGTTGTTTCTTGTACGCTTCTTTGACCCACCAACTGGAGTAACTCAATGTGGTAATGTTTGATCCGGTCCTTACACAGCGTTCTACAAATGCACATAAATGTAAAAACATATAAACGAGATCCTTTCGTACTTTAGTACCAGATGGTTAATGTATTTAAGACGCCATTTCTTAACCATAATTGCATTTGCTGTTGTTAATGTTAACATCACCGTTGTCTCCAGGCCTACCATTTCTTCCTACTGGCCCAAAGACAGCTTTATGAGGGATGTGTAGACGCGAGCATGAAAACGGTCAGTGAGGCAATATATAACACCTTGGTTGTTCAATACATAACACCTTGGTTATTCAATAAATAACACCTTGGTTGTTCAAAACGTAACATCTTGGTTGTTCAATACATAACACCTGGGTTGTTCAATAAATAACACCTTGGTTGTTCAATAAATAACACCTTGGTTGTTCAATAAATAACACCTTGGTTGTTCAATAAATAACACCTTGGTTGTTC
>JAOBYE010097671.1:0-19937 GCA_025403585.1 Parazoanthus swiftii
TCGGGGGGGCATCCCTCCCCCTTCCCCCCCCCCCCCCCCCTCCTTACCCGAACTTAGGTTGAGTACCACTCGGGGGCGCTAAATCAGGTTTAAAACTGTAATTTACAATTTGGTTGACGTCTTGAACAGGGACTGGAAGAGTGGATTTTTGCAAAACACAGCAAATGAATGAAAACTTGACCTCAGCTTGAAGTTATTTGTTAATGTTACTGGAGCACATTATGAAAATAAAGTAGTGAATGTGCTTGCAACTCTTCCTGCTTTGAGTTAAAACCGTTTGTAGTACAGAAAAAGTTTAACAATGCAGGGGTTTTGTTATCAATTAATTACGTATCATCATGGAGAAGCATTTTATTAATATGGTTAGGCCGCAGTAACATAACCTCTGTGTTTACCTCTTCAAAACGCTTTATGTACCGCACAAGTCGAGAAACCCTGAGAAGTCGCAAGAGACTGAGCAATTTTGCAAGCTTGAGGATCCTAAGCGCCCGCGACGCCTTGAGCAGCGTTTGCTCAGCCGAGGAAGAGGAGACAATGTAGTAAGCATAGTCAAACGGCAGGGATGACGTCATGTCCACCACGAACCATCCTTTGAGGTAATTCCAAAGAATTATATCCTTATCTAGGATAACTTCTTCTTGATTGTTTGGATCCACCAAACCGGTACGAAAATTTAGAAAGATGTCAACAATGAAGATAAAATCCGAGATGCCGTTGAGGATCAGCCAATGCAGAGACAGATCATCGCTCAGAAAAGCAATACTAACCGGAAGGAGGATGACATGGATGGAAATAAAAGTAATAAGCAGAATGTCCCAATACCAGCGAAATGTACTGAAAGGATGAATGACTCCTTTGCCGCGCTGAGCCTGCCGTCGTTGTTCTAGCAACACTGCAGCTTTGTTGCCAAATAGTTTCAGGGCGAGCTTGTTATCGGGGTTGGCAGAGAAGAAATCTGCCATTCGGTGGATGGCCTTGTTCGTAACGTTCTTGATTCTTGCACTTGGGGAACTGGAGAGCTTGCCATGTTGTTTAGCTTGGAGATGCAGTTGTTCTATATCAGTAGCATTGGTTCCTAGTTTTGCTTTGTGTTTTGACTTCACGTCAACAGCTGTGAATATGAATAATGTGAATAGCTTTTAACTAAATGGAAAGCTACCTCTCAAACTTGAATGATAGAAAGCACTTGTCATTTTCTTGTCTTTCATGTTAGGCCAAGTTAAAAAATTATTAGTTTCCCGTCCCCGTCCGCCTTCTTTTTGCCTGCTCGCTCCTTTTTTATTATTTATTGTTTCTGTTGTTTATATCTAAAGATCTTTTCGAAAAAGGTGAAATGCCTTGGTGAAAAATCCGTTTCTGCTGTAAAATAAACTTAAAATACAAACAGCAAATCGAATTTGATACTTGATGCTTAGACATAAATGTAACAGATCCCCTTTATGTGTGTGGAACACCGACGTATGCTGTGAGCAAGGAAAGGTGGCGAAGAAGAAGATCACAAGAGCTTCAAACCAAAATAGTGGCTGAGAAACATATAAATACTGACAGATCGTTTCGATCAAATTTTGCACATTGCAACATTAATACTTTGATTTATTGAAATAATGACTAGAACTTGTTGCTGGCAAGACATTTGCCTGATATAGAAACCTGCTAAATAGAGATCTGAAATGGCTATATTCTGATATATTTAAAGATGGTCTTCCAAACAACAAAGTACACCAGTATTGGAAGTTGAAGGTTCATAGTTTTTGAATAATAAAGAATCAATATAAAAGGCCGGCTTGTATATAAATATTAAAGTTAGCTATATAATATCTTCATATGAAATGGAGGCCGTATTCTACTGTTTTATTGGAAGCAAAGGGGAAGTAAACTTATATTTTGGAAAATAACAAAAATTGAAAAATGGCAACTAATAAGAACCTCCCGCCTCATTTTTTTGGTGATTCCGGACAGGAAATAATAACTGTTTTTACTTGGCCTTAACTAAAAGACAAGCAAGGCATCCTTTAAATTATTGTTGGTTTTGCACCATATCTTTCACCTACTTAGTAATACAGTGTAACAAAATATATATGGTTAGATGTGATATAATACAGTGCAGTACAGTACAGTACAGTTCAGTAAAGTATAGTATAGTAAAGTAAAGTATAGTATAGTATAGTATAGTATAGTATAGTATAGTATAGTATAAAATAGTATAGTATAGTATAGTATAGTATAGTATAGTATAGTATAGTATAGTGTTGTATAGTGTTGTGTAGTGTAGTATAGTATAGCATAGTTATAACATGCATATATATGATATGCAAGTGCATAAAGGACCTGAATATGCTCAGATTAGAGGCATTTATAGAAGGATTTCAATGTATGTATACAATACAAACAGACTATGCGCACAAGAAACAAACATGACTTTTGTTTAAAAAATAAGAACCTGCTTAAGAAGCTAAATGCCTACTTTCCAAGTTAGGTACCATATATATAAGAACGTATTTAGGTTAACTTGGTAAAAAAATAGGTTCTTATACGCGGGTTTTTACTGAATGCATTTAGATTTAAGTTCTCTCAGCTTTCATAAATGTTGCACACGTTCTGTACTGAAATAGGTCGTCAAAGCAAAAAATAAATAACTGTAATTTTGAAAAACCCTTTCCAAAAAGTGGAGAACCACGGTGATGAACAAGCCCATCCAGCCCCTTTGCTACATTTTTCTAAATTCAAATGACTGCTTACCTAAACACGTATCAGAAGCTATTTTTCTTTTGTTGTTCAGCAATACAAGCGGAGATTCTTCGTAGACGCTATGATGCCTCGATCGTCCGAAGAATTCCTTTTTTTCTGTTTCGCACGGGCATGGTTGAAAAATTCCGCACGTTTTACACCGTGTATCGTTCAAGTCTGGGCTGCCCTGCTCCATTTTTTCTGTGCCCAGACGAACTGTCGGTTTTAAGACAAGAGGTTGCGTCAATACATACTGAACATGAGTTTCGAATATATCATAAGAATTTTTTAACATATTAGTGAGGTCAAATTATGATGTCATAGGAAACTGCGCGTGATAATTATGACGTTCTGGAGCTCGCATGTTTCAGGCATACTCTTGGGCGCTTTCTATTTTAGCCTCATTTTCCGGTTCGACCGTTTGAAATGACAAACAGAACAAACCATTCCAGTGGAAATTTTCCGAGAAGAACAGATAATTACCTTTGGAGGTATTCCACTTTTTTTCGTTTCGACCTGGCGCTTTCCATTAGTACAAAATTTGCGTTTTCAACCGAGTGGTCGAGTGCACACTGACGTTATCAACAGCACGCAAACTGAAACTGCACAGACAAATATGTCTGTGAAATAAATGGCAAATAAGTGACCGATTATCGGAGGGATACCTAAAATGTGAGGAAGGCTTCTGCACGCATATACTGGGAAAAACCATTCTATGTAGCACGAACAATTTCCAAAATTTCGAAACAGAAAATTTAAAAAAAATTGGCTAATTGGCTCCTGGAAATACCAGGCATTTCCTCCCCACGTGATTTCGGACTCCCTAGCTTTGAGAAAGTCCGATATCACTGGAGATCTCGATCCTTCGTGATGTTGTCTACTGGTGAGCTATAATTGCTAAAACTATTTAAAACAGTCCTTGATTTAGTTTGACACGATGTTGTCATGTGGCCGTTTCTTTTTTTGTTCGGTTGATTCTTGTGTATGACCAAGCTGCCACGAAACATGTTTATTACGTTTGACGAAGGAGAAGGCAATCCTAAACTGGTGATTTTTCGGTGTGTCACGTAAGGAATTTCGATTTTCGTATGTCTTCAAAAGATTCGTTCTTATGCTCAGGCAAAGAACACATTTGGTTCAAGGATGCGCGCGCACCAATTCTTCGCCTTGGAACATCGCTGTAGATTTAGCTAAGTAGGTTTTAAAGTGGAACGTTATGTCTCTGAACAAGTTTGTTGTGATAACAGGTAATTTCTCATCTGTCAAGCAGCATTTTGAGTTTGTGCATTGTCAGATGATTATAATATTGAATTACTGCACGAAATATTGTCTGAATGAATCGTGCGTGTTCACATATTGGGTGGCTCCTCTTAAAATGGCCTACAATTGGTCTGGGATTTAATGGAGCCGAAACCAATTGTAGAATTGCACACATTTTACGTATCCTACTGAAGATCAGTTACTGATTTGCCTTTTATTTCGGCAACATAAAATTACATCGACCTGCAACAGGAAGGCAAGTTCTTCGCGTCGCGGTTTGACTCTCCGCAGCTGCAAGACCATTGAACTGGTACTCGCCTTGGTATGCAAACAAACCGTGTTTTTGGACATGTTGTCCTGTCAGCCGAACGACCGTCATCGTTTGTTAATAAGCGATTCGATCACTGCAGTTTGAAATCAGTTTTAGTTTTTAAAGTCTTCACCATTGCTGCAACTGAAGTTAACAGACCGCATAAATCAAGTCTTTGTAGAAAGCTTTATGAACGACGTGTATTCTGCAATGCTCACACCTGGTCGCTAAAAGTCTCAACTCTTCTCGTCGACCGGACTTCACTAATCTCTGATTACTAATAAGAAACTCTTAAATTCAGTATCCTCACCCTAATCCATACCCAAGGCAAGTCCGTGAGAAAAAAAGTCAAAACTGAATCCTAATCCTAACCGTAAAACCCTAAGCCTGACCCTAACCTTAACCACTTTTTCACCGACTCTTAAAACAATGGCCCTTCTTTGGTATAACATGAACACTGCTAGCGAAAAACTGCATAGCATTTGTTTGCATCTCGTACAGCGAAACAACAGCAGCATTGCAAACGCATGCATTTGAGCATTATTCAATTTGTCCGTCTCAAATGAACTGGAAAAATTTTTTCAAAGGACTCTTGCGATACACCAGTCTATGTAGGTTGGCGTTTGCCGTATACTCGGGGTGGCAAGCATAAATAACTTCACAGTTTCATATCTACCAGTGCAACGCAGCCGATAAATATTATCTTATTATACAGTTTATACATAGTATGGCTGGATAATGTTAGGAGTCAAATGTAAAGGACGAGTATTAATACCCAGCCATACTACACACTAAACTGACTAATAAGAAATTTTTTTATGGCCGACTGATTTCGCGTGCTGTGATTGGTCAATTTCGGGTCCGTAGATAGCCGTACGGACCTCTAGTTCTGGAGCGGCTGTCATTTCTAGCCTCACTTGCTTCAAATAATCAACAAAGCCATATAATAAACATCTTATAAAAATTAGCCTCGTTTGCTCGGTCCGTACAGAAAGTTATGGATCCTCGTTTTTCCTTCCTTGTTTTCATGGCCCGCGCGCTTCGCTCAATAAAAAACGTGAGAATCAGTAAGATCCTGGCCATTTTAAGCTTGTTCCATCCTGGCATTCTCAGCTTCTAACAAAAAAAAATAATCAGAGACCCACGCACAACAAACACACACATATACATACTCATGTTTTCAACAAACTTTGTGAATGATTACACTTTTATTTCTTGTTCAACTCAAACAAGTCGAATAACAGGCTTTTAAACACCGATACAATGACTTGCGAGTGCGATTTAAGACTGTTCATCTGCTCTCAAGTCCGTTGATTTAGGATGTAATTGTTACATCAAAATTACAGTTCAACATAGTACAACCTCTTGTCTATCCGAGTGAGACAAATCCGCTGGCATACAAGGTACATGTATGTGTTTTCAGGTAAGTACAATCGCTTAAGTTATCTCAAAACACAGACAGTAGGAAATTGATCCAACATCTCACAGTGAGATAAATAACTTCACAAGCACAAAGAGGGTGCCACGGCTCCACTGGGCATTTAAAATAGTACGATGTGGAAAAAACTTTCCATCGATTTGTACCAGATGAAGCACATTAATCCATTTAATTGTGTTGCTCAGTGAAACGCATATACTGCAGAACTGGGGTCAAACTACCAAGAAATGTTTTGATGCGATCAGTCTAAGCAATCCAAATAGAAATTCTCGGTAAGAATTCTTAATTAAGCCCAATTAAAATACCGAGATCCCAGCTGAAACGATCTCACTCTCGCTGTCATTGCACAAGGATCGTCTTTACAGTTCCTGTTGAAAACTGGCCAAGTCTTACTCCATCGTTTGCACGGATGTAACACACTTAGCCATGGTCTGTGAAGCACGGCTGATGGAGTCTGTCATGTAAAAATCCTTCAGTTCCAGAATACTTGGTTTGAGGGCAGTCTTGCTAAGTGAAGTTCCTTTGGCACCCTAATAATAAAAAAGACCAATTTAGCTACAAGTCTTTAAACTTTAAGTTGTTTAAATACAATTAAACTGACTACTACACGACTTTATAAGCCATAGTTGTTTCTGAAAATAACATTTAACTTACTGGCGCCTCGCTTTAGTTGGTTGATACAAATGGCCTTCTGAAGGGAGACGTGTGTGAATTGTGTGTAGGAGGAGATTGCTTCAAATATAGAGAAGTAAATTGTACGGAGCAAAAATAATTAAGAAAGCAAAAGAGACATCAAAGAGTTCAAAAAGTTTATACCTGAATCAAGCCCAGAGCTAAGGTAAAGAAATTGGCTTGCTCCACATCTCCATACCGAGTGAGGTTGGGTGCCACTTCAGTCAGTCGCTGCCTGATTTCACTCAAGTTCTCATAAGGAAGGGATTTGCCTGCGATCTGTACCGAAATAACGTTTCAAAGATTTAACAAGCGTGACTGTTTGTGTTTCCCCTGTTATAGGATTGGTCAGCATCAAACACTGAAAGAAGGAACCAAAATCGTACCTCTGAAAGAGCTCTGATAATCTTCCAGTCATCACGGGCATAAACAGGTGGTGTTACCGCACGCCTGTTGTGCACAAATGGAGTAAATGAAAACAATTCAGACGCGGGCAACGTCTCCCCTTTAGCGCAACATACTTGACGCATTTTAGGGCACCACTGAGGTAATGCACACACAACATCCCCACGACAAACGAGAACAAATACCATTCAGATAACGTGTGTACCTAACTATCTACCTACCTATCTGTTTACCTAACCACCTACCTACCTACCTACCTTTCTACCTACCTACCTATCTACCTACCTATCTACCTTTCTACCTACCTACCTATCTCTCTACCTATCTACCTACCTACCTATCTACCTACCTATCTACCTTTCTACCTACCTACCTATCTCCCTACCTACTTACCAACCTACATAACACACACACATAAAATTTGTTGAACATGGATAAACATGAATTTTAACTGTGACTCGAGCTGACGCACGGCTTCGCTGGCGGTCATCAGACTAATAAGAAGGTAAAAAATTTAGTGGCGTTGAACTTGTTTCTTGGCGGAAATTGGCGATCAACTCGGATCTCTTGTTTGGAAGTAGACCTTGAGTTAAGAATACAAAGCCAATCCAACATGAAAATTCAATAGATCCAACCAATCTCGGCAATGGAAAGTAGCGGGCTTAGAAAATTTAAAGTATAAAAATGTAAATGCATGGATAGTTCAGACGGCGAGATAAAAGACATTGGAAATCTCGCTAAATTTTAGCGATTAACCCTTAAATGTTGTGAGGGTGTCCAGACCCCCGCCCTCCCTCCAAGGTTTTTCCGACCTAACATCTGAAGCTTTGTAGCAACTACCTCTAGCTAAATTAAGGACACATCTTGTGACGTTATCTTGCTTTTACATAATTACACACAAAATTCTAAAAAAAGGTAAGATAAGGTATTCTTGTTAATATCACGATGATGACGATAAATATGATTAGCGCGTAAAAATATAACTGCACAGTCACGTGTTCACTCAGTCATGCAGTTGGTTGCTCACTGTAAGTTAACTGTTCACCTTGTTTGCTGCGCCCTTCCTTCAGTATTCACATATGTCGCTGTTTTTTCAGTGTATGCTGCACCGGGAAATATGACGTCAGCAATACTAGCTCCCTTGTCTCCATGGTGACCTGGAAATAAATGTGGCAGCAGATGAGACTAAATGCCTGTCACAAACTGCTGACAATGTCCGCTGAGAACATATACTGTTACCTGGGGTATAGTAACGTGCCAATAGTCATTTATTAATATTGTCTATTTCTTACCTTGATAAACTACAAAGCAATCCTTTGGCAGGTTTTCACGTTTAACTTCACCAGAATCCTGCACAAAAAGGGGAAAACAGTCAGCTTCTACAAGTGCTTCCATGCGGTATAATTAGCGACACAGTATTACATATGCAAAACAGAAAAACATCAGCTATCAAAAAAACTTATCAAATGGTAACTGCACCGACGGTTTATTTTGTTTTAGTCGGTAAATGATACAGAAAAGACTATTTTTGTTTACTTATTTATTCGTTTGATTGTTTGTTTGTTTAAGTCACACACACACACACACACACACACACACTTAACAATTAGGAGGAAGGCTAGCATTTTCTATGAGTACCTAGTCAATGAGGCAAAACTGGGTTAAATATCACTTAAACAAAACAACAGCGAGTGTTTTGATTGCTTCAGTATAAACTTACCATGGTTTATTAAAAAAATAAGTATCTTTTATTTCAACCTTTTCTATCAAATTGTAAACAAATGAAAAAAATGAAATCATTGCCACTCACGCATACGAAAACGCATCGATGTGTATGGTTGTATATTAACAGACTTAATATTCTGATAATCATACTGAGGGATTTGCAATAGAACTCGATAAATTTATATTTTATAACTATATATTTAATTTATATAAATGTATACATATATGCAAAAAACAAAACAATCCCAATTTTTTTATAATTAGTTCAGCTCCAGCAGCATGGAACACTTTTCATTGTTTTATACACCTACTGTGTATATATCATGCTCAACCTATACTGTACATATGTTACACAAATACGTATACCCTAATCTATACCCACTATACAAAACATACTTAGCTACCGAAACACACATACAGTAGAGGTTTTTACATAAAGCGCAGTTTTTTCTACCTCCTGTTTCTTGTTTGTACAGTCACCAAGCCAATGAAGTCAAATCAAAGAGTAATGATACTTACAGCACCCAAGAGGAACATAAGTTTGGGTTTCTCTGTCATATTCTTGACACCAGGTTTGTAACCAATATCCAAGGCTGCAACTTGACTGGCAACCTTTCAGGCAAGAGAAACGAAAGATTAGTAAACACAAATCACTATCTCTGTCCATTAGCAGTAACCAGTATAAATCGCGAAAATGGACTGATCTTAAAAAAACACGAGTTTCTCATGTACGCTGTGCTGCAAATTTCACCACTAAAATGCAAGTATTACTTTTATTAGTAACTTTTTCTTAGCTTTAGCCTGACCATTAGTACGAGACTTAAAAACAAACTTCAAACTTCAGTATCTGCAAGAAACTTTCCAACACACTGTTTTCCAGCTATCCTTTTTCCTTTCTTCCATTCATTTTTTAACGTTTCTTGAGCCTTTGATAATACTTTTTCTTTTGTCCATGGTTTCTTTTGAGGAGGCTGGGAAATACCGGCTTCGCCACATGCTCGGATGTCACGCTGACATTTGTGCTACTGGGAGATGATTTTTTTATCACATAATTCAAGAGGATTTTAACGTTAGGCATTGAGTCCAGAATTGAAATGAATGGGAACACCTCGTTTTGTTTTGATCGAGAAAAAGCTCCAAAGAACAAAAATCCTGTTGCCTATTCAAAGATGTCATTCGTCAGCGGGACGAGTTCTCAAATTGTTTTACTCGTCCTCACATGATATTGGTCGTCTTCGACGATCAGACGATAGCGAATATGGATCCCTGTACTTCTATTAAATAATACAAGGGATAACAAAAATTGTAGCAACGTGTTTTATAATTTTACAACAGGAACAACATGTAAATTTATCAAACTTTCATTTCTACTCATTTGTGTGACCTAAGGTTGTCCTAAACCATAATAAAGACGTGTAAAAAGTTCAAATTTAGTCGTCATAATAACCTTCATTTTAAAATACTACATACAGCCTGGCAAAAAGAAGTCTGTGGTTTCTAAAAATAATTAATAACTAGTAAAAATTACCCTTTGCAAGACATTGAGTACCCTCCAATCAGGTTCAACAGTCTTCGTCGACTTTAGTTTTTGAGCCATCTCTGAAATCAGGGCATAAAGTGCCGCTCCACCTTGATCTTGAAGGACAGTATTACCAACAAGAAGGACTGGCCTTTTTGCACCTGCCAGTACCTGAAAAAGAGCAGTAAAAATTGCAAACATTTCAAAGGAAAGATGCTACCATGTCAACATGTTAATGGCCCTCTGACATACCTACTGGAGCCCGCCGCCGTTTTTAAAAAAAGTTTGGTTTTTGGAAATTGCTTCGTTCGGTGACGTCATGTGATATGTTTTATAATGGGTCGTGCATATAACTAAGCATGCGTTTTCCAATATCTTAAAAGAAAAGATAAATTGGGAGAAGATTTTGTTTAATATTTTGCAAACAAATGGTAATAATTTTAAAGGTTTTTTTTATTTTTTTGCAAAACCCACGCTTACGATTAATGGGAAAGTGAACGTTGAGATTTCAGTGGGATAAAATATTGAGTGTATTGCAATTTCACAAAAATTTTAGAGCTTAATCGCAAAGCGGTTGTAAAAGTTTAACATAATCAGCTTTTGAAGAAATATCTTCAAATATAAACAGCAATCGTATTCTTGAATTTTGGCTTTGTTTGTTGGTGTTAACAATTGATTAACTAACCGCAATGTTTTCTTGAATATGACTTTAAGTTGCCTGAATGCAACTATTTCATTTTAGTGTCTATCTGTTTATCTATATTAGTTCTTCATAAATATACTTAACAAATGTTAAAAATAAAAACTCTGGTATCAAATCACATACTAAACCATCAGCTAGCAACCTTGCATTCCAGGTGCCTTACAAGAAATCATTGATGTATACCTTTGAAAATGGATGCTTTCCAGAAGCGATGTCTTGAAGAATATCTGCAGACTCTCCAAGATGCTAAAAGGCAAACAAATGCAGGTTCTTACTCTCGGGTTTTTATGTAAACTTTAGATTTAAAAACTATGAAGTTTCTAAGGCGTAATATTGTAGTGTAAAACATTTGATGATAAAATTGGATCTTTTGCCTTGGCACTGGAGGGCACAATCTATTTTCAACTTTTCACTAGAAACTGTACTAGAAACTCATTTAGAAACTCGTTTAACCATTCTTAACTAGCGTCTGTATCCTGTACTAGTTTCAGTGGTTTCTACACCATATCAGAATGTTATTGTTATTGTAACTAAATTTTGAAGTTCATTCTTATTAATATATGTCTATATTATTATGAATGCTTTGCCTACCTGGTAAGTATATGTCAAGTCAACCTTGCTTCCAACCAGAGCTACCTCCAAATCATTATGCATCCAGCTGTTGGAAAAAATTCTATCACTGAGTACCTATTCTTTTAAAAAAAACTTTAAAAATACTTCACTAAACTGAAATTTGGATTTAAAAAACATATTTTAATGTACAATGTACATGACTGTATATGTTCGTGACTTGAACAAGGTGTTCATTTCAATGTGAAATGTGCAGTTAATTTTGCAAATGTAGTCTTTACTCCTGAAGCCCTGAATTTTGCGGATTCCTACACCATAACATTATACTAAAAACAAAAAAAACCCAACTGCACAGCGTATTGTAGTACAGCCACTGGTAAAGTTAGAGCAAAGTTACCGTGGTGACGTTTTAGTAATATATTTCTTTGATGTTACTCTCAATTGGGACCACTTTAGCCCTGCTGTGACCCCCATGCTGCATTCACTGTAAACTTGCATTGCGAAAACGGTGCACACAGAAGTGATTAACTAACCTTTTTCTGATACGAGCGTTGATAAGCGGCGCTTCAAATCTTGGGTTTGCTCCCACTATTAACAACACATCAGCTTCCTGAAAAAGTTACAACTAGCTTCATAAGTGATCTATTCACTTATGACCTGACAAACATACAATTGCTAAAATAATGGATCTAACGATTTTTCGTAAAGTGAGTGCTGATCAAACCGATTCTATGCATGGCGGTTCTAATCGAAATTACGGTTTTAATAGTAACGGATCTAACGATTCTTTGTAATGTAATATGGAAGATCATGTGGTTTAACAAAAGCATTTCCAACCACATGAAACATTAAAATACACTGTGAAACAATAATGTTGCAAATTAAATGTTTCTTAAAATGCAAACAATATTTTTGTAGATACATGTAGCAATTTACGTTCAATGACTTTTGATCTCATTATCCTGGAAACTGATGGTGTCCCAAGGGAAACCTACAGGCAGAGAAAATTAACCTTCAAAGGCACACCGTTATCATTCCGACTGATTAGCAAACCCCCATAGTGACTTCTGACAAAGTTTCATCCCTTCAGCTGTTAAAATCGACAAACAAAATCATGTTCTGAAAGTGACGTTGCATGTAACGTATTTGCGAAAGATGGTTGGTGATCACTAATATTTTGCCCTTGGTAAGTTTGGGGATCGTGCCATTCACTCAAGTCAACCGTGTAAATGGTAGTAAACCTGATTCTTGTTATACTCTATGGTTACAACTGTTAAATTTGGGAACAAAAACAGCATGTTTTTCTTGTAAGTTTTTCAGTACAATCATATACTCCATTAAAACTGTCTTTTTTATAATTCACATCGGTTGATACGACTGACATGTACCAAGTTAACAGATTATGAAACTAAAGGAATGTTTCAACGAGATGCCTTCCTCAAGCACATACAGTACCGCTCGCGCGGAACTTTACCATCCGCGTACGCGCGCGACGAGTGACTCGCGCGTAATGAGCTTGAGCATCAGTGCCACTCGCCATTTACGCGTTATCAATTTGTGTATAATTTAACTCGCATACACGTACATGTACGGCAGAGTTTGAAATCTAGTCCCATTGCTTGCAGCAACAGAACAATGAAGCATGTTCAACCAAATTCACTGTCAAAAGTAATTGCTATATAAAACAACTTACTTCAATTCCCGCAATGGTTGTGTTCATTATATAACTTGACCTGAAATCAGTCCTGTATTGGAAAAAAATAATTAACTTCAGCAAGTTGCGTAGCGTTTTTTTGCAAGATGTTTCTTTTTCAAAATTTAATGAATGTAAGTACTGGTACTTCTGTTTCTTGTTCCAGCATCACCAAGTTTTTGTTTTGTGGTACTGCTCTCTCAACAACAGCCATGTTTCCTACTCATTTGGCTCAGGAAACCTTTCCGTAATTTTTAACTATTTGCAAGACGGACAGCAGGCCTTGTAGCAAAATAACCAATCAGAGAGCATCCATTGCCTTTATCTAGTGTGTGTGTAGTAATAATAATAATAATAATGATAATAACAACAACAACAACAACAACAACAACAATAATAACAATAACAATAATAATAATAATAATAATAATAATAATAAAAGATAACAAAAATAACACTAATACTAGCATTTTAGGCCCCGTCCACACGTATCCGGATATTTTGAAAACGGAGATTTTTTTCTCCATTTTCGCCTTCCGTCCACACGTATACGGCGTTTTAGATCACTGAAAACGGAGGTTTTCGAAAACGCTCTCCGGAGTTTAGATTTTTTTGAAAACGGAGATTTATCGTATTCGTGTGGACGGGCGAAACGGAGGTTTTCGAATACGATGACGTCATACAGTTCCAGTCCGTTCAGAGCGTATGCTCTATTGGTTACAGCGCCTGCTTTATAGAAAGAGCTAGCGTATTTACCTGGCTTTAGCGTATTCGTGTGGACGGCGAATACGATTCAAAAACGCTACCTGTGGGCGCGTATTTTTTGGAAAACGGAGAAAAAAATCTCCGTTTTCAAAAATATCCGAACACGTGTGGACGGGGCCTTATATTTTACAATACTCAGAAAAGCTAACTACTCATTTTTATAAAAAATTGGTTTGTTACCCATCCAGCCAAATGACCCTGGATCAAAAGAGTAATGAATAAATTGTAAACTGGATTTACTTATGAAGCTTTTTTAGTTTATTCTTACCCAGACGACCCATCCGTAGGGAATCCCTCCTCAGTGTACAATCCCTCACTGCCACACCTGTTGAGCAAGTCTTTGAGAGCTACAAGAGCCTCGGCATCAGCCATTCCCCCGGCCACTGCTGCTATCTCATCTCCCGATAAGTCATGCATCTTGGTTGCCACGGCAACAAGGGCCTCCTCCCAGGAACAGGCCGTCAAGTTACCCTGCTCATCTTTCACCATAGGTGTTGTTAGTCGCTGCCTCTTCAGACCATCATAAGCAAATCTGATATAGAAATTTACCAACAAAACAATGGGTTTAACATTTGGCATTATCAAAAATATGAAGCAATCATCATGATGGTTTTCCCTCATAAAACAAGCAGGAGGTCTTCTAGAGATCATTTTTATCCTACTTTCCACCAAAATTTTTGTCGACTTTTCAAATATTCCTTTAAGTTTGATACATGTATCTTCCCATACATGTAGACACTTTTACACAAAGGAACAATTTCATTGTAACAATTTAATCTTGTTGAATGAGCATTTTGCATCTTCCAATAACTTACTGGAAAGGAAGAAATTAAGACTGGCAGAGTGGGGTGGGGAGGAGGGGTCAAATTCTAGGTTCCTAAAAAGGGGGGTCCCTGAAATTTTTTTAGCGATCCATAAGGGTCCAAAAATTCTTTTAAAATGGGGATAACTCTTTAATCAGTGCCTCCCCCCTAAAAATGAACACATGTACTGTATGTCATATGATTCCAGTACATGACAAGATACTTAAGGCAGGAACCAACATTGTCTTAAATGGGGAACTTACCCTCAAAGGAAATTCAACCACACCCCTCCATAGAAATAAAAAGATAGACACACCAAGACACAGATTCTGGAGATCTACCCCCCCCCCCCCCCCCCCACACACACACACACACTGGCTAGTAATAATAATATTATTTCTCCTGCCTGCTCTTCAATATAAATAGAAGCTGTAGTTATATTTTATTGAAAAGTATAACAATGAAGTTTAATGGTTCACAGTATTAACTTTGTTTTCTCTCAACACTAATGCTGATTTGAACCTTTGTATTCTTGAATTACAAGTGAAGTTCTGAAGCAAACTTGAACACACATCTTACACTGTGGTTTGCCCTTTCTATCAGTAAGACCGTAGTAATGCATTCTACATGTATACCATATCATACAACACAATTACATAATTGTACCAGTTATATAGCAACCATTGTACAATGTAGTCATATCAATTTCAAAACTATTGTCTGACTTCAGTTTTACAAGGCCAAGTCAGTCAACATCAAAGGGTTTAATTTCATTAAAAATACACAAAAAAGTCAACCTTCTCTTTCTTCAACATTATTTTAGTTCTGTCAATGAATGGCAACTTACCTTGTTTTGTCAGAAATCCACTCCTCGTTAATATCCTGAAAAGAATAAGACTAGAATTGCCACTCATTCTATCTTGAGTTTATGGATTTTCCTGTTTGCAACTGGTGATACTACAGTCTGAATGCAATTTCCATGTTTTATCAAGCTTTGCACAGGTTGTTCATATTCATGTAGATATTGCAGGAAACTTTAAGCTGTATATCAGTCTAAGTAACTGTGTTACCACTTACCTTATGAACATAGTTTCTTGCAAAAATTAAATTACATGTACAACAATAAAGATGAAAATAAAGAATGTCATGTTACTTTGGAAGATTACAAAAATGTCTAGCGCTTTCCTACTCATTCAATCTAAATTCATATCTTAAATGAGTAGCAGTGTTTTTCTTAAGGCCAGTACACCGGTACATCGCACCGACGTTCCCCATAGCTGTACCACCTTTCCCCAGCAATGGCGTCTGAAAAGTTTTTTAAAGTCACCAGATGCACAAAATTGCATCTTTTTCCAGGACTCTAAATTTCAAAAATGTTCTGGGGGGATGCCCCCAGGCCCCTCTAGATGCTTGCACCTTCGGCGCTTGAATACTTCCAACCCAGGTGTACCTGCTTTCCCACTCAGTGTACCCCATTTCCCAAGCCTTAAGCAAACACTGAGTAACTACAGTGACAAAAACAAAAACTACAAAAACTACAGTAGTTTTGTCAATGTGCAAGCACTTGAACAAAAGCAGATTGTAAAAGAAGAACTTTATTACCATAATTTTTGTTTGAAATGTTATGTACTGTCATTTACAAAGCATTAAACAAATAGCAGACACAGGTAACTGTTACTCAAATAACTATATCACTAATCAAGCTGAGTAATGACAAGTTTTGTTTACATTAACAGATGAGGTTGGTAATGACTACATGCAAGAACTTAGAAGAAAACTTAACAAACAGAGGTAATCAATACGTAGAATGACTCAACAGGTGAAAACCTAAGGAAGAGACTTTCAATATTGATCTATGTTGTGTGCAGGACCGTGTGAAAATCAATTTTATTTTCAATTGGCTTTGATCGACTTGAGGAAATGTTAGGAACTGATAACCAGTGAAACAAATACTATTTCAAAGGATTTTCATTTTGTTTTGTTTTTTTTTCATTTCATCATCATAAACATGTATAACAAGCCCTTTTTCACCAAAACTTTACAAATACTGTTACATACATGTACCTTTTGAGGGCAGAATACTATAAGAAAGTTTATAAAACATCATAGCTAATGTTTAGTTCCAGTTCAGTTCTTTGACTGACAACAGACTGTGCTGGACCATGGCCAACCGTGACTTTGCAAGTGTCTTACCTCACACAGTCTAGGAAGGATCCTCATCACTTCACCACTTCTAGTATTTACAACAATATTACTGCCAACGGCATCCAGCACATCAATGGACTCAGTTTTCCTAACATTGACACACAAGTGATCATGTTAAACAAACTGATGATAAATTTAGCTTTATCAAACCTACAGTACAATGTGTACATATAACATTTATACATAACAAGTATAAAATACTTGAAAAAGGTACATGTGCATGTATATAGAGCTAGATGACAAAATTACTTGTTCTGCACAATCACATGAAGTGACCAATATTTTGAGTAAATGTTTGATAGATTTGGCCATTTCAAAAACAGTATACAGTCATGTACTTACTGTGTACACTCAACTCAGTAGTATTTTGCTGCAGCAATGATGGGTTGGTTTAAAACCCCACAATGTATAGTTTGCTCAGCAGTGGTATATATATATATATCTAAATGGACAGTACCTGTTTTCCCAAGGCCTTGCAGTGAAAGCATAAGGCTTGGATGTGAGCGCCCCCACTGGACACAGGTCTGAAAAAAATGTAAAGTGGTGAAGCTGCATTGACTGTTTCAAAAAAACAATAATGAGTGCTCCAGCATTCGTTTACATGATTGTGTAAGTAGAAATTTACCATGGTCTATTCAAAACCAAAAAATATATTTTCTTTATTTCAAACAATGTTGACAAATAAATATAATACCGGCAAATTTTTCACTCTTGATTTAACAAGAAATCCTAAGAAACAAGAACCCACTCAAGCTGGTTCTTAACGGGATGTAACAAATGAATTTTGATGACCTTTAGTATGTTCATTCAGAGAAAAGAGTCTGACCTGATGGTACTTGTAATCTGTGAAAACTTTCTTGGACTACACAATTCTTTACATCCACCAAGATAATTAACATGACACCTGTTGCACTGTGTGTATAACAGTCATAAATGCTGTATACAATGTAGGTGCCATTGAAATTTACCTATAACATTCCCGGAGAGTTCTGATTTAAACATCTTCTCGATGTACGTGCCAACTTGCATATCTCCCCCACGGCCAGTGGTTCCAAGGTCATCAACACCTGCTATTTCACTTGCAAACCTGCACACAATTCGAGTTATTCAAATTAACAGTTCTAAATTTAGCCACTGTCATGCTTGTAACTACATACCACTGTACACGTACACTTGACATTTCATCACTTCTGATCACAGTGTTACATTGTAGGATGCTACAGTAGAGGGTAAGAATCCAATTTACCTGATACATCTGGTACAGTGAATGCACCTTGTCATGATGGTCTTGATCAAAGGCCCAACATTCTTGTCTTCAACAGCTCTGTAGCAATGACAGATTCAATGTTAAAATATCCAACTAACCCTATCTGACTCCCCTGGGGAGGGGAGGGGGGGGGGGTTCACACATTAAGATCAAACTGTGCAGGTTCATTTTCAAACATTTTTGTTAAACAAATGTCCAAAAGGTGGCAGTTTTGTTAGAAGTTATCAGCTCAAGATTGATGAAGTATCTTGCAGTCAGAGAAAAAGAGAAGCCATCAGAACTTTTCCCTTTGTTTATCTTACACATACTCTATAAAAAAATTATAATGTACTGTAGATTACTCTCAAAATTCAGTCATTTGGGGGACCCCCCTCTCTGAACTTCCAGTCATCAATCCACAAGCAAGCCTTTCGTCTCGGCTAAATTTCAGATTATGCCTGTTTCTCATTGCAGAATAATATTCACCATTTGGGTACAATGTATTGCTGAGGTTTGCCAACTTTGTGTGAAAATGTGTTCAGCTAGAGATATTCAACCTGCACAGACCAAAAAAGGGCTTGGCAAGTCAAAATTAAGCCAACAGAAATGAAGGTATGTAATGGATTGTGAAAAACAGACCCCAAGAAATTGCACAATAAAAATATGCAGTCATGGTGGGGAGCACCAGATGAAGTTTTACCCTAATTTCTTTTAGAAAATGCTTTCACAACAACAATCATATTGATTTCAGGGAATGTTCCATTCAAAGATTCTGGAGCAGCCATATCCAGCTTGCACAAGTGACATTTTATATTAAATGTCTGTCAATTTTGAGTGCTTGCTATAAATTAACAAATCCAAACTAATAATTTGAAAGTAATACCTCTTGCCAGAGAACTGGTTGTCTACAAATCTACTTCTATCACTCCCAAAAGCCATAGACTGGTCCTGAAATGGAATGTAAGACCAGATTAATGCAATTCTTCTAAAAAAGTTCTATGCTGCTACATGTACAAGTACACTTAAAATCTTTCTTGACTTCTTTGTTTACATGTAGTAGGGAATTTGGCATACTCACAATGTTTAAACTATAGATATAAACTGAAATCGAGAATTTAACAAGCTACTGTATGAGAGAAAGCAGGGGGGGGAGGGGTGAGCTTGGTCCCTAATAAAATTTAAAATCTATAATAATGATGCCCCAAAATATTATTAACTGCACACTCATATGACAGGTTTAGTCAAATTATTATAAGATAAATCAATTGTTATTGTATTCTTGTTTTCTATTATAAAAATATTAATGCTGAGGTACACTAAACCTCAATCAATTGGATATTACTTACTTACAAGCTCTAGGTTTTAAAACCACCTGAACCATTGCCTACTGCACTCAAAAGCCAGTAACTATCTAGATACTTCTTTTTTTCAGTCATTTGGTCCTATTTTTTTTTAAACTGAATACGAAAAACAAAAGAAAAAATTGGAGTGGCCAGTACAAATAAATATCTTATACAATGTTCAGTTGTACCACTAGCTATAATTTGTTATACCAATTACATGTAGCAGCAATAGATAGATACATGTAACAAGACTTTATAACGAAAACTGACGAGGGCCACCTTCAATGACTGGTTACCTGAAGGTCACATTCACCACCTTGATCACATATTGGACAATCAAGAGGATGGTTTACAAGTAAAAACTCCATAACTCCTTCCCTGTTAGGAAGAAACCAGTGAGGTTAGTCAAAGGAAAAGTTCTGCAGGTTTCTACACTAATAGACTGCACTACATGTAAGTTTGAGTAAGTATGCACTCACCACTTTGTATCTGTGATAATACACTGTACTGTGTTTTAGTGGATAGACACCCATCACTTTGTATCTGTGATAAT
>JAOBYE010097782.1:0-15535 GCA_025403585.1 Parazoanthus swiftii
ATAGGATTTCCTTACTTTTTTATGCATCAATAACTAAACATCACGCAGTTAATCGACAAAATGAAATTGGAATATAAGGAATGCTTGTCTTCATGCAGAAAGTTGTTCATCATAATGAGTATTAACAAGACGTGAAGTGAAATAATTTTGTTCTTAGTTACAATGATTAAATCGGCGAAAAAGTCGCCGATTATCCCATGATCTTGAGCTGTGTTGTGGAAATGAAAATCGCCGGCAAGGTCCAAAATCTGTCGGCAGCTATTTTGAACCCTGAGTACACAAGATGTACACGAGCCAAATCCCCAAATCTGTTAACCATAGTAAAACTTTAAACACGCACTAAACCCAAGCCGCATTCTACAGTGGTACAAGGCAAGGAAGGAAAACGTTAGTGAATATATTGAGTTATCCCGATTTTAGAACCGCGAAACATATGATTGCCATGCATGCTGCAATAATAAAAATTATACCATAGATGTAGAAAAACGGATACTTACACAAACATACGATACTTATCAAACAACACACGAAAGTAGAACATACTTGCTCGCAACACAATTAAGGTCGCAACAGAGCAAAGGCACCACGGTACTGGGAGCTAAATAATTATCTTACAAGTATCGATGACCTTAGATTACAGACGACATCATTTGATTTACAGTTATTTACCATTTCATTAATTGTATCGATGACATTAGCGAAGATTGACCTGTTAACCCAACTTTTTCAGAATATCGTAGAGTATTGGTGGAAACCTTTTTTACTATAAGAGCTGGGTGCGAGTTTTGTTGCAGGGCAATATTAATTCATCACGCCTCGTGGTTGACGATAATATTTAATACTAACCCATCACACCACGTGGGTTGAGTTGCAGTTAAAAATGGTAACCTGTCACACCCGCCATACGAGTTAAGTTACAGTGAAATGGTAACATATGGCCATGTTAGTTGAATTCCACGGGTTATTTTACAGTAAAACGGAAACCTGCCACCTGAAATTGTAACATTTTGTACTATGCGGGTAGAGTTGCAGTGAAATGGTAATATTTTGTACTATGCGGGTTGAGTTGCAGTGAAATGGTAACCTGTCACACCATGCGGGTTGACTTGCAGTGAAATGGTAACCTATCACACCATGCGGGTTGAGTTGCAGTGAAATGGTAACCTACCACACCATGCGGGTTGACTTGCAGTGAAATGGTAACTTATGACACCATGCGGGTTGAGTTGCAGTGAAACGGTAACCTATGACACCATGCGTGTTGACTTGCAGTGAAATGGTAACCTATGACACCATGCGTGTTGACTTGCAGTGAAATGGTAACCTATGACACCATGCGGGTTGACTTGCAGTGAATGGTAACCTATGACACCATACGGGCTGTGTCGAAGCAAAATGGGAACTCATCATGCCATGCAGGTTGTATGTGTTGTGCTAATAAAAAATGGTAACCCACGACACTGTGTAGGTTGTAGACCACAGAGGTCGCGTTTTATGCGGGAACGCATGGTCATACACCAAAGGAACATGAATTTGCAAAGCTGATTCGATTATTAAATGGCGACATTCAAGAATGTAACGACGTTGCGGGGCACGTTTCTCTAGAAAAGTTTTAGGACGTAGGTTTTCTCTGATGCGTTTTTCATCGACTTGAACAAAAAGATTTAGTATTTTGCTGTTGATAGCAGCTGGGTATTTTGTTTTAAGATCGGTTTGTTTTAATTGGGTTTCGTTCTCAACCACTCCCCTGGCGTCGCAATGCGTTTAGGACTATTGTGTCTTTCACATTAATTGTAACACATCACAAAGGTCTACACTATACAAGATATTGTTTAGTTCAAAACATGACATGACAACTATTAGTAAGATACAGAGAAGGCCGAAATGGTTTTTTAACACTCTGTATGAACTGCACACTGACCCGGACTGCGTGATGAACTGAATATCATATTCCCAAATCAGGTCAAACTTATCTTATAGAACTCGTTCCCAAATCTTTGAGAGCTCTGGCTTACTAACTTCCCTCATAACTAAAAGGAAAACATGCCACTATAAAATATCGATTTGGGTAAAATTTATCTTTTATCCTGAACTTTTTCACGTTATGTCTATGTCAGTGTGTCCTCGTTAAAGGCACGTCTTCCTTAAACTGTCGCAACAAAAGATATTATATTCATGTCGGCTTTATTGTTTTATGTGCCTTTCATTTACACAAAGTTACAAGTTAAGAAGTTACATGTAAAACATACAATGAATTTATATGAACTATTGGGCGTTCTAAAACATTCTTGATATTATAGTATAATTATAAAAACTTAGTCGATATACATCATTTATCATCTAGCTGGAACCTTGATGTCAGCTTATTATGAATTTTCGCTCTTCTCCTCTCAGAAGTAATGTTTCTCCTCCAATCTTCGGGCCTTGTTTTTCCTAAAAAATGGAGTAACCGAGTTTTTAACCAAAAATTACAACATTTTTGGGATAAAAATTTGTTTATGTTCGGAAAACACAGCTGTACAGACATATTAAAGCACGCACTCATAAAACCAGAAATAAAAAACTATACATAAATTGCTTAAAAGCTAGAACAGTACTGCGCTCCATCTAAGTCTTAAACCGCAAAACTACCAGCTAATGACTAGCAGTTATCTGCATGTGCAAAAGGCTGACAATGAGTGTTGGCCGTTTGTCAGCTACACTCATATTGTTCTTCATCAGTAGCACTGCCAGTTGTCACACTGATCGAGAACTATTAGCAACATTTCAGGAGGCATTCGTGCAATGGTTCATTGAAGACGTATACATTTGTAATAAAAAGAAATTGGGTTCGATTTATTGCGATGCTTAAAAAACACGGCAACAGAAGGTTAAACAACAGTTACTACAGCACTCAATCACAAGGAAACTCGTGTGTGCAAAGGTGGAACTTAGCATTGTGAGGTTTAGTTGTTATTTACTGACGAAGATGATTGAAAAAAGAAAGAAAACTCGTCCTCGTCCGACCACTCCAAATGGTTTTATCAGCTACACACTGTCCACAGTCTGACAAATGACTGCAAAGGAAACTATTTTCAGGACTTTTTTGTAGAAAGATTTACAGTGGCAAGAAGCACTTGAGTATATGTTTTATTATTCGAAACAAAACATATCCTCAATTTCCTGAAACCCATGTAACAGTTTTCAAATGTTAAAAACATCTTTGAACTTGAGTTAATTGTTGACATAAACTGTTTCAAAACTGTATTTAAATTTGTTTGGAAGCTAAGAAGCCGCCAATACGACAGTTAAAGATTAGTACGAAAAAAACAACTTGTAAAGGGAAAACGTTTTCTGAGCATTCGCCCCAGAACATAACTTTCCTTCATTTCCAGACAACAGTGACAACACTATGGTCGCGAAACTATGAATAGTCTTACTTGCCAACTCGCATTCAGCCGAAATTTTAGAAAAAATATTTTCAATTATAGCCAATGATTCTGTTAAACCATTCAACAACTGCACGTGTACCCTGCAACGTTACTTGTCGAGCAACTAATAATTCAGCTTACTCGTCATTAGAGTGCTTTGCTTGAATGACTGCCCCATTTGATTACCGGGATCATCCCATAGTTTCGGGTATTTGTCTCGCAAGAGTTTCATTTACGGTAATACTGTAACTTCTGAGTGATGAGGAAACTAAGGCTATGTTCACACTTGATGCCCGAGCACTTGTGCCTGGCGGGGCACCGGTACAAAATGCTGCTGTGTGCAGACACTTGGTACACAAGAAATCAACACCATTCAATACGTGCCTGAATGCAAGACCTTATACTCAGGCACGGACACCGTGCTAGAATTCTGGCTTGGGCACCGACAATCATACTCGGGCACCGTACTCGGGCCGGCCGAGTGTGAACACAGCCTTAAACTAACTGGTTAGTCACGATCATCGGCGCTTGGTGGATCATGGCTATATAAAATAACCCTTTTCATCGAAACCATAATCTACTAATTTGTCACAAAACATGCTGTTTTAGTACTACTTCAGCTCTTGAGTTGAACAAGAAAAACTTACGTAAAAAGCCAGCTAAGCGGGAAAATTGAATAACTAGTAGTATTTTATAAAACGAATGTCAACGTCCAACATACGGAGAGTTACTCACCATCCACATTGATGTTTTCTCGTAATCTTTCGATCCACAGTTTCTGGAAACAATTACATAATTGAATAACTAAATGACCCAAAACGAACTATTTAAATTTACGATTTCTCTTCCAACTATAGGAGAATAAAGAGATTCGGCAGAGCAAGCTGAAACTAATGTGAGCACATATTACTTCTGAGAGTGATTTTGGGAGCGCCGAAAGCGCGAACCTTCAGGGGGTTTGGGGGAACGCTTCCCGATAAAACGTAAAAAAGGGATTCCAGTACTTTCCGACAAGCGTATTTAACCGGTTGTCGTAAGGTGCAGCATGTGCGAGTGCATAAATAACTAAATCGACTCCTGAAACTGGTGCAAGCAAAAAATAATACGACTGATGTGTCCATAGCAAGGTGATTACTAGGCTAAGATATTGGTAGATCAATATTCACCTGCAGCGATGTTTGGGTATGGGTACTGCGTAAGCCACTGTCCGCTGTTTACAATCCTTACAGGCAAAGAACCTCTTTGTTGTCTTGGAATACTTCAGAGGGTGCTTCTCCTTGTAGCAACGGTCTGAAGCACTCTCAGCAATGTAGTCACACTGAGCCAACAAACGCACAGCAGTCAGTATTCTGGTAACATCACAGAAACAACACAT
Organism: Parazoanthus swiftii; assembly: GCA_025403585.1. Classification (NCBI taxonomy): domain Eukaryota; kingdom Metazoa; phylum Cnidaria; class Anthozoa; order Zoantharia; family Parazoanthidae; genus Parazoanthus; species Parazoanthus swiftii. The sequence continues at coordinate 4,786 of JAOBYE010097782.1, forward strand.
GCACACTGACACAGTCCCGAACGATCCTTGGCAGCAACAAAAGTAACGGAAAGACAGTATTGTGGTGGCTGTTCATATCTACTTTCGAAGCAAACACTTTCCATCATACTGCTGTCTTACTTGAACGTTTATTTCACTTTCACTGCTTTTAACTACAGTACATAACACATTGCAAAAATAAGATGTAAAATCATAATCTTAATAACGTTTATTGTAAAGCAAAAGTTGTGCAAACGTTGGAGGGTTTCGTTCACTCTTTTTTATGAAGCATTATTTTTGGTAACGAAAACAAAAGTGAGCATAAAAGGTCGGTCTGGTTTAGAATCTAAGCAGTGGGGCTTAGATAACTTTAAAACATTTTGTACAAACTGCCAATAGTCAATGCCAAGTTTTGGTTCGGTAAGATCGATCAGTCCCGGCCGAACATTTTTGGGTCGTTGCCGGTTAATCCAAAATAAGTTTCAGTTTCTTTAAAGGCCAATTAAAACGATAAACTTAAACCTGTTGGCTGGTTTACTTCAAAAAGCGCGCGCAAAGATTCCCGCGCTTTTTGATGTAGCACGTAGCGGAGCGTCGCCGTCGCCGGTTTCGGATCAGTCGATCTCAAAATTCGAGTGTAAATATTTATTTTTTCTCGTGGTATATTCGTATAGTGAGCAGCTGTTTGATTCCTTTGATGGACGTGATTGGGCGTTTGATAATCCAAAGGAGGGCTTGGAATGGAAGGACAAGAAACAGTTAAGAAACTACTGACCAGGATACACAAGGTTGAATGAAACGACAAATCAGTTGTCATGGACTTGGAAATACGGTTAGATTATTTGCCAGTTATTACATTTCAATACATATAAAATGCTTTGTGCATAGTTTTAATTTTGTCAAACAGGATATTTTAATGAAAAACGTTTACTCGATTAAGATATGCATGTCGACCGTTTTGTTTGCCAAAGCTGAACTGGTAAAACGCAATTTGGTTTGTTATGAAGTAGTTTTTGGACTACACAAAGGCTTATTCCGTCTTTTGAACGTTTACGTTATCTTCTTGTTTTAGGTCTCCGGTAATTTGTGACAATAAAGAAGGTTTTGTTGGCTAAGCAGTAATTTCAAAGCATTCCAACGGGTGATTTTGCCAACTTTACAAGACTGTCAGAAGGTTCCTGGCTCGAATTTATCTTTTCTCTCACTCTGTAGAGTATATTGTTATTCGCCGTCTCGATTCACCAATGATGCATATGGAATAGGAAAACAATCATCTTTATCTACCGGTATCATGTTGTTCCCGATGGACAATATTCGGAAGCTCGGTTCTCTGCGTTCTAAAGTAATAAACTTTGTAAAGCCAAAGTATAAGAGGTAAACATCATTTACTATTTGTTTACCTAGGCCAGCCTCTGATGATAGCTTAGTTTACTTCAAAGATAATTTGATTGGTCATTTCCTTTGCAAAAATCGCAATGCAGTTAAAAACGAAGCAAAACCCAAATAAAGCAAATGTGACAAGTACGTACAGTAACTTACGGATCTGTAACTGGCCAATTAGTGCGAGCGAATTTACCAGCCAAATCAAATAACGTAACCTATTTGTTACATGAATCTGCATTCTTGTTCAGGTTTAAGTTCAAAAAGGTTTTAAAGGACGAAAAAGAATCCTCAAAACATTTCCTTTCGAAACTGGTGCAAGGAGCAGTGCCCGCTATTACTGAAACAATTTCCAGTATTTTATAATTATTCTTACTACCACAGCGGAATTTAGGACCAACCTGTTTGCAGCAGACGACCTTCACTCTCATCTCGGTCACCGCTCTCATTTTCTCCTCCATGTTTTCTTTCCTCTCCAGTTCACCAAAATATTTTTCCTGACGTTCTGCTTCAGCCTGGTAAGGAAAGATACAAAAATCACATTGACAGAGTGGTAGCAGTTAAGTTTATTTGTAAATCAACAGACTGGGTTCCAACGGAGCTATTCTCGATTATCCTCCACACGCCCCAGCTACCTACTCACTGAACAGTAATGAATGGACTAGGTTTACCGACACATACAGATGCCGTTACATTTTAAGTGCACAAATAGTTAAACTGTACCGAGTTTAGATTGAACCTTAAGTGCGGCTGACTGAAAGAATCAAGAACCCGTGGACAAAAATCTCAAAAATCAATTTTGTCCGCGAGTTCTTGATTCTTACAGTCAGCCGCTCTTAACTCATAAAACACTCACAGCGGCAGCAAGAATAACCGGCTATGTTTGGTTAAACGTATATAACCGGGGAAAGACAATGAATTGGATGTCAGACCATCAAGCAATTAGTAAATCTAGATACTTTTACTAAACTACTTTTCTATCTCTAGCTACTGTTTTATTTATATTTTTGTAAGCTTTGTCTTGTGCCGGAGGACTTCCATGAAATCAATTTAGTGACTGGTGCCTTCTCCTATTGCGTCTTTATCATCATCACCATCATCAACAACATCAACATTATCACAATCATCACCATCATCACCATCATCATCATCGCCATCATCATCGTCTACATCATCATCATCATCATCATCATCATCATCATCATCATCATCATCATCATCATCATCACCATCGTCATCATTATCATCATCATCAAATATAAAATACTTTTAACAATTAAAGGATTGTTCTAAGGAAAGTCATGAGAAAAAATATCTGGCAACCTGGTAACAAACTGAACTTTTCAGTGAATAACGATTTTTAAATAATCAAAATGACAGGCTGTTGGTATTGCCCTACCTATTTTTGATTCGTCATGTTACAAAATACTTTAAACTGCAAATTCAAATGAATGAAGAAAAAATAAATATTTATCACTATCTACATATGGTACCAAGTAACCAATAGACTTACAGCTTTTACTTCTCCAACGTGAGATGATTTGGCTGCTATCAACTTTCGTCCTTCCTCCGATTTCAGGTCAATATGTCCAAACTCTTCCCCAAGTATTCGAGTGACGGGCTTTTTAGAATTATTACTTTCATTCTCATCTGCTGGAGATACGTTTCAAAAGTGAGATACGCAATGCTGGATGTCACTCGCAAACACCCTATCGACGGTTCCCCTCGAGAAATTTCAAGGATGTTTCTTTACAAAAATCGGTTGTTCAAATTTTTGTTGTTTTAGTCAGTTGTTTTCCAGACCAAAAGAAAAAACAATCGATATTCTCGGCCGGCCACCTAGCTGTCGTTCAGCCGGTAGACACAATAACCATGCAGATACGAATCTAGACATTTTGAAAGGGCGATATCAAAGTGTGAAAGACATACCGCTTTGGGAAATTCTAGACTTCGAAGGTCCCCTAAATGGAACTTCGCGCAGCTTGAGCGCTGTTTCGACAATTACAGAAAGTTCAGAAGCAAAGTTTTCAATAGCAAACAGGGTTGTCATTGATCTTAAATTTCAAAATTCCATTTTTCCCTACTAACTTTTGAATCTTAATCTGGAATTTGTTTGACCAAAACCGAAATTCCCTAACTTTTCCATACTCTGAGGCAAGGCTGTACAACGGATTTCCGAAAATAACGACCCCCCGAAAGTAACAACTTAACTTTAATCTAACTGCTAAATACGTTGTGATAAAAGCGGGAATATCATTGTCACCAACTGGTATATGTTCTAAAGCACACGTATGCGAGACTGAGCTGATTTCAACAACAGTAGTTTTTATAGTTTTATTTTAGTCTTATTTTAAGCAGAATCAATATAAATAAAATAAAATAATCAATACAAAAATATTCAAAGAAATACGTTTAAAAGTATTAGTAAAAACAAAGTGTATATTACTATAGTACAGTCATATAAAAAAATGTCTGACAAGTTGAAAGTTTCAGTAGACTGGAATCTCTGGGTTTTTATACATGTATAGATATTCAACGAAATACCTTTTTGCATCCGCTTCGACAATACTGACCTTGCTCCAAGTTCTTTGTTACTTTCCTTTTGATCTCCGCAAGAGATTTTGGTGACGGTTTCTTTCGAATTTCATTTGGATTGTCTTTTGGTATTGGACCTTTTGTTTGGATAATAGAGAGTGCTCGCGACTGTAAAAGAAAAAGTCGATGTGCAAATACTGTTTAGTATAGACTAAAACATCTGCACTGACAGTCCACTTCAATACAACATACATCGAGGAAAGTACTCTACCAAGGGTTGATTCACACCTTTGCCCTCTCGGCATTATGACCTCCACCTTTGCCGGTACCAGCAGCCTTTGCTGGTTCAGCTGGCGAGTCGCCAAACAGCAGGATGTCATCTCCTGGCGCCAGGCCTTGCCCAATAACAGGTGTCGCCGAGTGAATGTTGAACCTGGTTCCCGGCTTGGATGAAGGGCTGGAATGGCGATGGGATTTGGATTTTTTTACTTCACTGTGATGTGCCTTCAGCAGGTCAGATGCTGATGGTACCGGCTGACGCATATCAGGCGGCTTTTCTACAGAGGAGGAAAGCAAAAATGCAAACAACAAATCAGAGCATTTTACCTCTAAAGCAGTTGTCAAATCCCCATAAACTGACTTATATCAGTCAAGTTGAAAAGTAAAAGGGTTTGGTCTTGGTTATTCTATTGCGAGTTGAGAGTATTTATGGGCTATTGAACAAAAACCACGGCTACCTCAGGGTATACTAAACTGTATTTTTCTGAAGTCAAGTACAAAAGCTGAAACTTTAGGCATGTACAGTCACATATGACCTCAATTTGTGAGATAACAAAAGTTGCAGTCACACCAGTGCCGCGATAGAAGCTTTATTGTTTGCATTGCACTTCGAACAAGTAAATCTGCAAAAAAAAGTGCTCCGCATTAGCAAGCAAGGTCTCAGCACGGTTGTAGCACCGCTCAGTGTGACCACAACCAAAACGTGTTTGCTATGCCTAAAGCTAAATAACAGGGTGGATGCGAAACTATTAATCTATAAATTTACCTCATTGTAGCGCATCTGTCTGAAGTTTGCACTGAACTTGTTACGTTGTGCTGTGGCGTGAATTTTTGACTCCGATCACAGAAACTATTCGAAGACAGACCTTTTCTTAGGATCAGGAGAAAGTCAGAAAGAGGCTGGAAAGGCAGGTCTCAAGGTGTATTGTTTGCTTTTCGTGTAAAGACAAGAAGGGTAAAGGGCGTATCCCCCACCAGACTGAGGGGCAACACGTCCCTTCTCATATCCTTTTTGTTCCTTTACTTACTTTTCTCTTCGTCCGACTTCAGATACTTCACCAAGTTGATCGAACCTGCAGTAGGCACTGACATCAGTTCCAGGCTGCAAACCACAAATTTTAAGACAAGGTTAGCCCACATCACAAAATAAACTTCTTTAATTCAAAAAATATATACCGATGAAAACAGTAAGAACAATATAAAAAATACTCCCTTACAACTGTTCGGACGGTCCCTCTTGAGCCCTCTGCTGTTTGACCTGTTCTCTTTTCTGTCTCATTTCTGCACATCGTAAGCAGACAAAGATTATTGTCTCAAAATACAAAAGGTTCAAACTTTCAGTGGTGTTTCAAAAACAGATATATATTGAAACGTTTCAGGTTTGGGGATTTTCTTATCACAGTTACACAACGGACCCCATTTCTTCATTGCTAACCCTCACAAGCTCTTCCCAAAGATGTCTGTAATAACGTTTTGGCAGCTAGCGACAGCAACCCCACCAAATGGCACGAAAATAACGTGACAATTACCGCAAAAACAAAACCAAACAAAAAAAACTCAAACATGGTTGAAATGTACGTTCAAAAAAGTATGTTTGTTCAAGACTGACCCAGAATATTTGTCACGTTTTAAAAGTTGATACTTGTTCAATACTGTCGGCGGCACAGTGTTCGAGTGGCTAGTGTGTCTGACTCGCAAACTGAAGGTCGTGAGTTCAGTCGAACCCCGGCCTGACCACTGTGTTGTGTCCTTGAGCAAGGCACTTTACTCAAGTCGACTCAGCTGTATAAATGAGTACCAACTTCTACTGGGCCCGGTTGTTCGAAAGTGAGTTAGCGCTAACCATGCAGGGTTAAAACTTTAACCCGCGATTGGGTTTACCTCCTTAAAGATTAATTTGAGCTGTCATTTCGGGTTTACGTAATTTGGGTTCCTAACAAAAAATTTTGAAAGACCGGACGTGTTTCTAGACGAAGGAATTTTCTTTAAGGTTTCGCCTTAACCTGAGTTAAACTGAACGCTCTTTCGAACAACCGGGCCCAGGTGGCTAACCAGGGATGGATTAGTGTCCTGTCCAGGGGGAGTTACAGACTCTCATCCGCATAACACTACGGAAACCGGAGACAAGAGCCGGCCTTATGAGCCACCTGGCTCGGGAAAGGTTTTAGCATTTTTTTAGCCATGCAAAACTGACCACGTTGTAAATGCTGATACACATATAAAGATCTGTGACACAGCATAATTACGCTGTGCTTTCATTGCTTGGAGAAAACGTAAAAAGATCGTATCAACAGCTATAAACAATTCAAGTATAAACTGCTTTAGTTACGCCTATGGATGATTCAATTTGGAGTACGAATAAGCTGGATTACGGCTCTACTGCTAAGAGTGAATAAATGGGTTTCCTCTTGTTTTGAAGGGTGAATATCAACTAACGTAACATAGAGCTCCTAAAATGCGTTGATTCTTGACAGTTTCGTTTGCTAAAATACTCGAGAACTGAAACCAGAAAGTAGTAAATAGCACATGATACTGATAGTGTCTGCTAACGTGAAAGTACCTTCTCTTGTCGCCTGAATGAGATCTTTCGCTCCTGCTACATTTAAATTTAGATTTCCCAAGGAGACATTCTTTTTCTTCTTATCTCCCGAGGAGGAGCCAGCTGTGAATGTCTTGCCTTGGTACATGTAGGCAGAAGAATTTAAGCTTTTCTCCATTTTTTGCCTGAGCGGAGGCTTGGCTGGGGCACCATACCTAAACACAATCCATTAATGATTACAGCTGACCTTAACACGTAAAGTGGGAAAACACTCAGCCACTTCATTCGATAAAGGAAAGGTATAATTGTACACTACAAAACTATATTTCATCTTTTCTTAAGAAGCAGGCGTAGCTCAGTTGGTTGGTGCGCGGCCTTCGGAGCTGGAGGCCCCCGGTTCGATCCTTGGTGACTCCAACGTCTGTTTCGACTTTTTTTTGATCCGTGTAGCTTTAGATTTTAACACCCGTAAAACAGAGCACTGATAGAGGAAGGGGGGGGGGAGGGGTAAAGTGCGCACTGAGGGTTACCTTCGTTAAATAAGGTCGCTTTACCTTTTACCTTTTTATCCAGGCAGTCACACAGTGGGAAAATTGACACTCTCCCCCATCCCCCCTAGCTCTTCTTTGATCTTTCCTCATTCCCACAAAATTTGTTCTCATGACTTTAATCTAGGCTTTTCTCTTAAAGACATGCAACTCAAATTGCCCCATTTAAGTATCTTAAGTAACGTCTGTTGATGTTAACAACATTGTTTTCATGAGGGTACAGAGGCAATCTTTGTGCCCATTGAAGAGGTTTTCATTTTTTAAAATATATTTTCTGAATTATTGCAAAGCGCAAGGCGCATACTGAAACAAAAGGACATACTGTAAAGTACCTTATCAATTTCTAAAAAAGAAAAATATTCTGCACTTTGGATTCGTTGAGTTGACTACATTATAAAATTGTTATCACAGATGAATGTGCGGCATTTGGGCGTAGACATTGGCCTGAAAAGTAAGGTTGTCTAGACGAACAAATCACGCTACGACTTTCACAGGTGAAAGACTTATTTTTTAACTGTACACTCAACAGAAAACTGCTTTTTATGACTGTCAGCCTTTATTTTTAGAGTACGAAAAGTCGCTGTACCCCCAAATTACGATTGTGGACACTATTTCCATGGACGTTCAAGGACCGAAGTATAAATTTAATGGTGTTCAAGTCCTTGTAAAACGAAAATCCAATTCATGGACTTACAACGGCCGTGTGACACCCTGTATTTATTTGAAAGTTACTAGTTCTAGGCTAGAAAGGAAAGTAAGTTTCTGTTACGTTTTAAGGGGAAAATCGGAGCTGTTCCAGGAATCAGATGTACGATTTCGAAGTTTCTAAGGATCACTTTTCTTGAAGCCAAATCGTTAAGTTAAAAAGAGAATGTAAAAGGAAATATATCTTCATTGTTAGAGACTGAGGGTTCAAAAGCGGATTCTGCGCTCAACGAGAGCGAGTGCACTAGTAACGCCAAGAAAGCCCGTTCAGAAAAGAACTGGGGCATTCACTGCATGTTATATAAAATAAAACACTTTTTGCGCACCAAATGGAAAACAAGTGGCGATAACGTTCTTACCCTGACTGGCATTCCATCCTCTTGGACTTCATTTTCTTGTAAGCTGCTTGAACGTGATACTCGCAGTACTCCCCGTAGGACCTGGGCACAAAATCGCCTTGCAGTTAACAGCACAACGCTCTATGCACACTGGGACACTAACGGATCGTTCATTTCCGTGAGAGTAGAGGTAGGGTGTGATATTTGGGAAACGCTCTTTAAACATTTGCAAGGTCCCCACAATCTATCAAAACCTTTTTAGATGTCCCCCCCCCGAGTTTTCCCTTAAAGCAGTTCAATTAAAAGCTTATACTCATGCGACAAAGTTTGTTTGTGATTTATATTTTTTTATCACTTTACCTAAGTCCAATTTCAAACTAGATTTTCATTAAGCTGCTGCGAAAAAAACTGCTTATGTATAAGACATAAGAACGGATCAAATAGCACTTTTTCAATTTGTTTACCAGATAAACTGTCTCCAGAGGGGGGTTGGTCCTATTGTCTCCAAAGGGATTAAGTTAACTGTCTTATTATCTCTATGGGGCACGCAGGTCCTATTGTCTCTACAGGGGTTAAGTTAACTAGTATACTGTCTCCAGAGGGGGTTTGGTCCAATTGTCTTCACAGGGGTTAAGTTAACTGACTTATTATCTCCATGGGGGACACAGGTCCTATTGTCTCTTGAAGGGTTAGGCTAACTAACCTTTTGCTTTTGCAGGGGGGTAACCGATTGTCCCTCGCTTGGGGCAGGTTAACTAAGCTATTGTATCCACATGGGGGGATAAATTCACTAACCTAATGTCCATTGGCGAAAAAATTACTAACCTATTTATCACACTGCTACAGGATTGTCCATCAGATTTCTTTGTTCCTTTACAGTGACCATAATCCTTTGCAGTCCCCATCAACATCATCTTTTTTGGATTATCCAGGTTGATTGCGATATTCTGTGAGAATTTCTACCCAACAGACAAACAGTATCCAGCTATTATACTTCAAACAATATGCCCGTTATTAGTATTGTCTCAATTACCTAGTAAATTAGTTGTTACATTTATTATTGTATCTCAAATAACACATGAATATTGTGTGTAAATATACATGCATCACTCGTACAATTTAAAGTTTGATGAGATGCGCCAATATTTTAACATACATGTATGTTCTTTCTATTAGACTTCATTTCAGCTACATTAATTATAGAATATCCCAATTGTGTATGAACAAAGTTCGGAGATTCTGGCTAGTGAATAACAAGGTTACACTGTATACTTAGGGTAGATTTGGGGTTGGTTGGTTTATTAATCATAATTCTTCAAAAGTATTTGACATTTGTATTGTGCTTGTTCTACAATGACATTGTATTTCATTTCATTTACCTTTGTCAACTTGTGCAATGCATGCTTCATAGCTTACAAGAAAACTATGCTAATTAATCATAACTGGTACAACAACTTTTGTGTACATGTACATGTTCAACTATAAATTGTAAGACTGGTTAAACCAAAACACAACTACAATTACAATGAACACTGACTGGCTAATGAATGGCAAAGGTAATGCTTATATCAGAGAACAGATTCTGGCTACAACATGAATTCCAGAGGCTCACAGTAGAGCACCCAAGAAGCAAAGAAAAACATTTGACTATGCCTAGGTTTTCACTCATGTACATGTACATACTGCTCTTAGGCTCTGCAACTTCAAGGGAGTTTATTTCACAGTTTGGACACAGCTCCCAGCTACTTCACAAGGCTTCAATAACTAACCTCTCTGCTGGGCATGATTGATGGATTGAGCAGGGCCACAAGGGTTCCCTCACTTGTTTTCCAGTGCTGTTTGTACACGTCACCAAACAGGAACAGAGCCACAGTATGGCCTGCTGTGCTGGCTCCCAGGTCAGACAGCTTCCATATACCATATGTGTTACCCTGTACATACAGACAAGTAAAATAATATATACTTTTCTATTTATCATATATCACATACATGTATAAATACACTTAAGGTCATTCCTCCCTTTTGCAATGTGCAATTCTACTGCGCATTGCGTGAGCAGTGCTTGCATGTGTGGCATGATTGGAACTAGCACGCGCGAACAAAATCCAAAGTGGCAGCCAGTGCAGAAAGCTGCCTGGCCAGAGACAAAAGAGGTTGTTTCCGCCGGATAAAAAATACAGTCAAACGATAAATGGCAGCAGATCACTGCCATCCAACTCTCACCATTCAACTCTTACCTAATTATCATCCAACTCTCATCATTCAACTCTCACTAAACTGTAATCCAACTCTCATCATTCAACTCTGACCTAATTATCATCCAACTCTCACCATTCAACTCTCACTCAACTGTCATCTAACTCTCATCACTCAACTCTGACCTAATCATCCAACTTTCATCATTCAACTCTCACTCAACTGTCATCCAACTATCACCATTCAACTCT